>VMDR010022678.1:0-16071 GCA_007922815.1 Macrotus californicus | reverse complement strand
ATCTAATTTGCGACCAAATTCAACCAAGTCTGTGAGCATCCTGATTACCAGTGTTTTGAACTGTGCATCTGATAGGTTGGCTATCTCTTCATCGCTTAGTTGTATTTTTTCTGGAGCTTTGATCTGTTCTTTCATTTGGGCCATTTTTGTTGTCTTGGCGCGCCTGTTACGTATAAGGGGCGGAGCCTTAGGTGTTCACGAGGGCAGGGCGGCCTGCGTTGTGATGTTGTTTGTGGGGGAGGGGTTCGAGAGGGAACAATGGCGCCGCTCCGCTCCCTGCCAGTTACCAGACACTTTCCGCACTACCCAGAGTCCAACCAGTCCCCTCTGGTGCTGGCTCCGGTGCCGATCCCCGGTGGGAGGGCTGTGCATGCTCCAGGACCCTGTGGGTCTCTCCAACGAGCTCTCCAGTGAGGCCGGGAGTTTCTCCTGCTGCCGCCGTCTCAACCCCCACAGGAGTTTTCAATCAGAGGCTTTGAGGCTTCACCTCCCCTCGCTGGAACTCTGGGCCGCGGGGTCCGTCCCGCTCCCGAGCCGTTCCTCCCCGTTTATCCTCACGAGGGAGTGGGATGCCCGGTCCTCAGCCGCCACCTTTCCCGGATCCGCCAGCCACCGCCCCGCCACGCGAGTCCTCTCTGCCCCTCCTACCAGTCTGGATGTATGTTTCTTAGTTTCTTGGTTGTCAGACTTCCATATGGTTCGATTTTCTGTCAGTTCTGGTTGTTTTTTGTTTTAAAATTTGTTGTTGTCCTTCTTTTGGTTGTGCGAGGAGGCACAGTGTGTCTACCTACGCCTCCATCTTGGCCGGCCATTCACAACCATCACTTTGTTCTCTGAATCTATGAGTCAGTTTCTGTTTTGTTTGTTCATTTATTTTGTTCTTTGGATTCTACATATAAGTGAAATCATATGTTATTTGTCTTTCTCTGTCTGACTTATTTAACTTAGCATAATTCCCTCTGGGTCCATCCACGTTTTCACAAATGGTAAGATTTCATTCTTTTTTACGGCCAAGTAGTATTCCTATACACACACACACACACACACACACACACACACACACACACCACAGCTTTGTTATCCACTCATCTATTGATGGGCACTTGGGTTGTTTCCATATCTTGACTGTTGTAAATAAAGCTGCAGTGAACATGGATGTGTATAATATCCTTTCAAATTAGTGTTTGGGGTTTCTTTAGATATATACCCAGAAGTGGAATTGCTGGGTCATAAGGCAGTTCCACTGTTAATTTTTTTGAGGGACATTTGGAGACTTACTTGGTGTTCTCATTTTGACGTGATTCTGGGCTTTCAGCTTCAATCCAAGTTGAACTGGTTCATTTGTGATTGTTTGGCAAAACCATAGCAGAATGAATATCTGGGTTCAGTTCAAGGTACAGCAAACTGTTTTCAATTTTTCCAGCTTAGAGTTCATGGTTGAGAGGTTTAGTTCTAATCCCTGTTATATACACATGTAGCAGGATACAGACACACCCATGTATAAACTTCAAACAAATTAAGGTATAATTTGGCTTGGGGTGGGGGAGGGTAGACAACAAAAAGAACTCAGTGAGCCCGCTTTCTGTTCCCAACCGAGGGAAAAGAAGAATGTGAAGGAAGCCCCACTGTGTGCACTGCCAACTCGGACACCACAGCAGAGAGCAACACTGTGGCTCTGCCCCGTGGAGAGACGCCCCTGTGGCAGGTAGCGTCATGCTTTACCCTGATGTAAGATATGACTTTAAGAACACAAAACATGAACACAGAAGGGGTCACTTGAGTGTCTCCCTCATACAAGGTGGGCGTTACAGCCCTTAACAGCCACCAACCCAACCCTAAGTATCTAAAATCACTACATGAGGGCAGAAGCGCTCATCATGGCATCCCACCTAGCAACTAGGATGCACAAGACCACTGCTAGGCTGAGCTATGGGGGAAACTCAGAATGTCCTCTGTTCCCAACGTTTGTAGTGCTGCTCTTCTCCCCAACAAGGAGCACCCACTTATGCCCTGGCCCATATGCTCCTAACAGGTGGCCCCAACACCTGAGAAAAACCTGTCCCTGGTCTTTCTTTGGTAACAAATTATAAATCAGTCACTTGGAATGGGACATTTTCAGTCTACTCCCCTCCCTATGCCTCTCAGAGGAGCCTTTGGGATAAATGAGCACTGTCATATAAGTGTGATTAAATGAATTACTTTTCAGAGGGAGATTTACATTTTAACAGGTGTGAAAAACTTGAAGGGATAAATTATTTCTAGAGAAATTTCAGGAATCACCCAACAAAAAGCAGGACCTCAGGAGGCACTGGAGTTTCTTGGAGCTCTTGAAATGAATTCACTTTTTATGTCATCCTGAGCCTTCCAGCCAAAGAGGCCAGCACTATTACACCGGCATTAGAAACCATCTCAATCACTCTTCCCCAAGGCAAGAACCACTGACACCCTTCACACCTTGTTCTAGTCTCCCCATCTTCACCCCTGTCCCACTGCTATCCTCATCCCCCTTCTCATCCTCACCCCCTCCCCCTGCTATGTCCTGCCCTACACACCCCGGCTCACTGTCTACTAAGCAGCTTAGTAAAGTTTTGTCATTCCCTCACCACCAGTTCCCTACAGACATGATTAAGGTATTATGTTAACTCCACGTCAAATCAGTCCCTTTGATAAATAAAATTAGTCCTTCAAATTCTCTTCCAATATGCTAACAGTTAATATCTCATCCCCAAAACTGAGAAGAAATGTGAAAGTAAGCTAAATTGATGATGGCATCTGATGGCCTCTAAGTAATGGATAGTAAGCATGTGTTCAGTGTTTTTTTCTGCTCTTTTAAAAAATCTAAACATGATTTATTTTTGTATATTTATTTCCATTTTCTGATTTAAGTGTGGAGCCATCTCTACATCTTAATTTCATTTCCTTAATAACTATTGTACTAGTAGAACTTTCCAAATTACCAAGAATGATAGCTGCAACCCTTCTGACCGATGCCTTTCTTGGCAATTTACGACTCAATTTACGTCACACATCCTTTCCCTGCAGGGATTATGTGAGGAGGCATGTTGGCCTGCTGCCTCATGTTACTGTAAGTGTACACACACACAAAAGGAGAAAAAATAGCTGAAAATTGATTATGTTGATATTCTGATGAAAGGCAATACTTCTAATTTTGTATGTTTAATTAACCACAGCTCTTCAAAAATTGGTGCAAATGTCATGGGGCTTATAATGTTGGCATTTCGTCTTCACAAAAATGCTATTTGATGGCATAAAACTAGAAAAAACTAATGGTCACAGCAGACAGCTTGCAGATTAGACAAAGGTCACTGTGTTTTAATGAACGATGCTGTTAATTAATGAGAAAACAACTAAAACATGAGCTGTGAGGCATTGTGAATTTGTGCCCCCCAAAATCAATCAATCTTTACTTAGAACCACTTTGAGTAACTCAAGAACAAAAAAACTGCAAGAATAGAATTTAAATCTCAAATTATACAGCAAAGTCATATATATCAATGAAAGAGCATCACAGCTCTCTGGTATGACATATAAAGATTCTTCTTTAATATCTAGAAAAGAGAGTTAATGCTAAGTTAGTACTCTCTTTTTTTAATTATATTTTATTCATGCTATTATAGTTGTCCCAATTTTTCCCCCTTTGCCCTCCCCCACCCATCAACACCCACCTCCTCAGGCAATCCCCACACCATTTTTCATGTCCATGGGTCATGCATATAAGTTCTTTGGCTGCTCCATTTTCTGTACTGTACTTTACATCCTCATGGCTATTCTGTAACTACCTATTTGTGCTTCTTAATCCCCTTACCTCTTCACCCATTCCCCCATATGCCCCTCCCATCTGTCAACCATCAAAAAACTCTGCATATCCATAATTCTGTCTTTGTTCTTGTTTGCTTAGTTTTTTTAGACTCAATTGATAGATATGTATTTATTGCCACTTTATTGTTCATAGTTATGATCTCCTTTTTCTTAAATAAGCCCCTTTAATATTTCATATTATAATGGTTTTTGTGATCATTAACTCCTTTAATTTGTTCTTATCTGAGAAGTTCTTTATCTACCCTTCGATTCTAAATGATAGCTTTGCTGGGTAGAGCAATCTTGGCTGTAGGTCTCTGCTTTTCATGACTTTGAATATTTCTTCATCAATCTCTTCTAGCCTGCAAAGTTTCTTTTGAGAAATCATCTGAGAGTCTTATGGAAACTACCCTGTAGGTAACTAACTGTTTTTCTCTTGCTGATTTTACTCTTTATCTTTAACCTTCGGCATTTTAATTATATTATGTCTTGGAATGGACCTCTTTGCATCCATCTTGTTTGGGACTCTCAGGGCTTCCTGGGCTTGCATGTCTATTTCTTTCACCAAATCAGGGAAGTTTTCTTCCATATTTTTTCAAGTAGATTTCCAATTTCTTGCTCTTTCTCTTCTCCTTGTGACACCTCCGTGTCGAGAATGTTGGACCTCTTGCAGTTGTCCCATAGGCTGCTTACACTATCTTTGTTTTTTTGTATTCTTTTTTTTTCTTGTTGTTCTAATTGCTTGTTTTTTGCTTCCTTATGTTCCAATCATTGATTTGATTCTTGGCTTCATCCACTCTATTGTTGTTTCCTTGTAAATTGTTCTTTATTTCAATTAGTGTATTCTTCATTTCTGAGTGGATCTTTCTTATGCTATTGAGGTCCTCACTACATTCCTTGAACATCCTTATAACCAGTGTTTTGAACTCTGCATCTGATAGATTGCTTATCTCCAGTTTCATTCAAAACTCCAGCTCTTTTTCTGGAGTTTTGATCTGTCCTTTCATTTGGGCCATGTTTCTTTGTCTCCTCATTTTGGCAGTTTCCCTGTGTTTGTTTATATGTATTAAGTAGGGCTGCTATGACTCCCTGTCATGGTGGTGTTGCCTAATGTAGTAGGTGTCCTATAGGGTACACTTACACAGCCTCCCCTATCATCCAATCTGGGTACTCAAAATGCACCCTTCATGTGGGTTGAGTATACCCTGCTCTTGTAGTTGAGCCTTGATTGCTGTTGGCAGGTCAATAAAAGGGATTTGCCTAGGCCAGTCAGCTGCAAGGACTGGCTGTGACCACTGACCACCAACCTCCGCCATCTGTGAGGATCAGCTATACAGGGGCAGAGAGGTGGTGCTCCAATGTGGTCTGCAGCTGCCCACTGGATGTGCTGGCCCTGGGGTTTCCCAGATGGTACAGGCCAAGGTCAGGTCCCACCTGTGTTCTGCCAGGGGCCACCCTGCCTGAGCTACAGAGCAATCTGAGATGGCTACTGCTTGTGCTGGGCTTGGTGATTCCCAGGTAAAGCCAAGCTGTGAATCTAGGCCGGCTGCTGCTAGTGTCAGGCCTGGGGCCACTTAGCTATTGCTCATTTGATAGGATTTAAGAAGTTGTGAAGCATGAGCTAAGATCAGCCATTCATATGATAAAGTCATGGTTGACAGTTTGGGTGGGCCAGAAGTTGGGTGGGATGGAGTCTCAGGGGATCTCCAGGGCAGGACAAACAATGTTAGCCAGGAGGCCCGGATATGGCACCCGCCTGCTGGCTCTGTGGCTCCAAGTGGGGAGAGTTCAGACAAGTGACAATGGTCTCTGCTTACCTTTCTGTCTGGGAGAAAGTTGTCCCCCAGCTCTCACTTTGATGCCAGACACTTTAGTTCCTCCCTGTCTGCCACTGGTGCCTTTCACACTGCTATCCCGGTGGTGCTGGAGCTCAGAGGGAGTGAGTCTGAGTAGGTGAATCCATGTATGGGCTCCTTAAGGGGAACTGCTTAGGACTCCAGAAGTTTCTTCCACCAACTCAATCCCCACTGGTTTTTACAGCCAGAAGTTATGGGGACTTATATTCCTGGCACTAGAGCCCTGGGCTGTGGGGAGTGATATGAGGCTGGAACTTCTTACTCCTGACATATCCCTCCCAAATTTTTTCTACCACATGTGGATGTGGGACAAGCCCATTCCACATCTCCACCCCTCCTACCATTCTGGATGGATGTGGTTTCTCTAATTTCATAGTTGTCAGATTTCCATTCAACTGGATTTCTGATGGTTCTGAATGATGGTTGTTTTATATTTTAATTGTAATTTTGATGTGGTTATGTGAGGAGGCAAGCTATGTTTACCTATGCCACCATCTTGACTGGAACTCCTTGGTATTCTCAGTAGATATTCTAGATAATCTGGCTCTCCCCCTGCCTCTTGGGTTTCTAAATTTCTCTATGCATTTCCTTAGTCTTTAAGAGAATAGGAAAGATGCTCTTTGTTTTACTAAATTTCTGTGTGGACAAATGAGGAAATACTAAAACTCCTTTAAGATCAGTGATACAAACAATAAACACCACCTTTGGTTGTCGAGCGCTGGCAAAGCCAAGCTTCTCAGGGTTTTGTAAGGTAGGGCAGAACTATCGTTAGTAACACCAGCTTTACCTTGTAGCATTCCTCCGTGGCTCTGTGGCCACATAGATCAAGTACTCTGATTTTACTTACTTATCTCTTTAGCACCCGTTTGAGTAAATTGCAGGCATCTTATTTTGGTTAAAAACAAGCAAGAGAAAATGAACTGGTTTATCCTGAGGCACAGCAGGAAAGACACTATAACCTGTCTCATAGCTGGCCCAGCAAGAATCAGAAGAACCACCCATAAATCATTTTCAACTAAACATAAAAGACTTTTTTATTCGAACTCATTTGAAAATAAAATCAAGAGACTCCCTGCAAAGGATCATTTAAAGAACACTATTAAACCAAAATGCAGTGAGATCAGATCTAGCACTGGACTTCAGAGGAACACATTTCCTCTTATGAGTCTACCCAGTTGGTTAGATGATGGACTATGCCATTTTTAGTAATATTTCTTCACATGCAGATGTAAGAAATAATATGAGGTATCCTGTGTACACTTCACCCTGTTTCTTAAACAGTAACATTTTACAAATCTTGAGTATAATATCATGAGCAGAATAATAATATTCCATCCGCAACTCCTTAGATTTCTCCAGTTTTGGTCATACACATTTGTATGTGTGGTTTTAGTTCTGCACAATTTTATTATATGTGGAGCTCATGTATCTGTCACAAAAATTAAAATTCCAAGTAGTTCCATCACCACAAGGATCTCTCATATTCCCCTTTAATAACCACACCCACCTCTTCCTTCCCACTCACCCGCCACTCCCCCCACAATCCCTGACTTCAATAACCATTAATGTGTTCTGCAGATATCAAATTTTTCACTTCAAAAATGTTATATAAATAGAATAATATGATATATAGCCTTTTGAGGTTGGCTTTTTTACACTCAGCATAATTCTCTATAAATCCATTCAAGTTGTCTTATGTATCAACATTTTATTCCTTTTTATTGTTGAGTAGTATACCGTGGTATGGACATACCACAGCTTGTTTAATCCATTCACATGGTGAAGACATATGGGCTGTTTTCTGGTTTTGGTCATTATGAATAAGTACACTATGAACAGTTGTATACAGGGAAGGGAGGGAGAAAAAAAGGGAGAGAAACATCAATTGGTTGCCTCTCGAATGTCCCCCAACTGGAGACCTGGTCCCCAACTCAGGCATGTGCCCTGACTGGGAATCGAACTGACAACCTTTTGGTTTGCAGGCTGGTACTCAATCTATAGAGCCACACCAGCCAGGGCATACCTGTATATTTATAAGAAACTATCAGACCGTTTTTCAGATGAGCAGTATCATTTTACATTCCCACCAGCAATGTGTGACTGATCCAGTTTCCCTGCATTCTCCCCAGCATTTTATGTTGTCACTATTCTTTATTTTAGCCATTCTGATGCGTCCAGAGTGTTATCTCATTGTAATTTTAATTTGCATTTTCTGTATGGCTAATGATGTTGAATATCTTTCCACGTACTGATTTGCTATTCATATACCCTCTTCAGTGAAATGTTTTTCATGTCTTTTCCCCATTTTCTAATTGAATTTATTTGGTTTTTCTACTCTTGAGTCTTGAGAGTTTTTATGTACTCCAGATGCTAGTCCTTTGTCAGATACATAGTTTGTAAATGTTTTCTTCCAGACTATAGTGGACCTTTTCATTCTCTCTACTTTGGATGAAGTCCAATTCATCAATTTTTCCTTTTGTTACTTCTGCTTTTGGTATCAAGTCTAGCAACTTTTGCTTAATCCAGATCCCCAAAATTTTCTTCTGTTTTTTACTAAAAATTTTGCAGTCTAACATTTAAGTCCATGATACATTTGAATTGATTTTTGTATAAGCTATGAGGTATAGATTGAGGTTCATCTTTTTTTTTCTGCCTCTTGATTTCCAAGTGTCCCAGCATCATTTGTTGAAGGGCTATTTCTTCCTTTATTTATTTATTTTTTCATTGACCAAATATCCTCTATTTTAATGTTTATTTTTCTGATTAGATTTTTCTGAATTTGCATTTAAATAGTGCTTATTTTTTTTTTGGTTTTTTTAATTACTTTATTGTTGTTCATTTACAGTTATCTGCATTTGCCCCCCCACCCCCCTACCCCAGCCAATCCCACCCCCCACTCCCACTCCCACCCTTTCCCTTGGTTATGTCCATGTGTCCCTTATAGTGTTTCCTGGAAACCCTTCCCCGCACTGTTCCCTCCCCCTTCCCCTCTGGCCATTGTTAAATTGTTCTTCATTTCAATGTCCCTGGTTGTATTTTGTTTGCTATTTTCTTTTGTTGATTATGTTCCAGTTAAAGGTGAGATCATGTGGTATTTCTCTCTCACCACCTGCCTTATTTCACTTAGCATAATGCTCTCTAGTTCCATCATGCTGTTGCAAAGGGTAGGATCTCCTTCTTTCTCTCTGCTGCGTAGAATTCCATTGTGTAAATGTACCAGTTTTTTGATCCACTCATTGACTGATGGGCACTTAGGTTGCTTCCAGCACTTGGCTATTGGAAATTGTGCTGCTATGAACATTGGAGTGCATAGGTTCTTTTGGATTGGTATTTCAGGGCTCTTAGGGTATAATCCCAGCAGTGGAATTGCTAGGAATCAACCTAACCAAGGTGGTAAAAGACCTGTACTCAGATAACTATACAACACTGAAGAGAGAAATTAAGGAGGACACAAACAAATGGAAGCATGTACCATGCTCATGGATTGGAAGAATTAACATCATCAAAATGGCCATACTACCCAAAGCAATTTATAGATTTAATGCAATCCCTATTAAAGTACCAATGACATATTTCACAGATATAGAACAAACATTCCAGAAATTTATATGGAACCATAAAAGACCTCGAATAGCTGCAGCAATTTTGAGAAAGAAGAGCAAAGCAGGAGGAATCACAATACCTGATATCAAACTGTATTTCTTCCTTTATTGAATTGTTTTGTACTTTTATTTAAAAACCAACTAAGCACATTTGCCTGGGTCTGTTTCCAAATTTTCTGTCCTGCTCTGTTGTTCTCTGTGTGTCAGTGCTTCTACCAGCACCACACAGCCTTGAACATCGGAGCTGTGTAGTAAGTCTTACTATCACATTGAGTGATTCCTTTAACTTTACTCTTCTTTGTTGGGATTTTTTACCTATTCTAGGATCTGGGCTTTTCCATACTAATTTTAGAGTAAGTTTGTGTATTTCTACAAAAAAAAAAAGCTTGCTGAGCTTTTGATAAGAATTAAACCTATAGATCAATTTGGGAAGAGTTGACATCTTTATTATGTTGAGTCTTCCAATTCATGAACATGGCATTTCCATTTATTTAGGTCTTCTCTGATTTCTTTTATCAATGTCCTGTAATTTTCAGCATGCATATCCTGTCCATGTTTTGTCTAGTGCATAGCTCAATGTTTCATTTTCTTTTGAATGATTACAAATAATGTTGTGCTTTTTATTTATTGTTTTATTCTCACCCAAGGACATTTTTTTCATTGCTTTTAGAAAGAGAGGAAGGGAAGAGAGAGATAAGCATCAATGTAACAGAGAAACATCGATTGGTTACCTCTCGTAAGCTCCTCCACCAGAGACTGAACCCACAACCTAGGCATGTGCCTTGACCAGAAATCAAACCCATAACCTTTCGGTGTATAGGATGATGCTCCAACCAACTGAGCCACATCAGCCAGGGAAATAATGTTGTTCATTTAATTGTGGTTTCCACACCCTTACTGTTGGTAAACAAAAATGCAATTAATTTTTGTATGTTGATCATCTATTTTATAACTGTACTGGACTCGCTTACTAGTTCTAAGAGGGTTTTTTTACAATTCCTTTTATTTTCTCTTTAGACAATCATGTCATCTGCAAATAGAGACTGTTTTAGGTCTGTCTTTCCAATTTGTATGCCTTTTATTTCTTATATCCTTGCCTTATCGAAGTGACGGGTGATGAAAGTAACATCCCGCCTTTTTCTTGATTTAGAGGAAAGCATTTAGTCTTTTGCCATTACTTATGATATTTGCTTTAGATTTTTTTAGATATTATTTATTACATGAGATAATAAACCTCTATTTCTCATTTGCTGTGAGTTTTGATCATATGTGGGAAACCTGGGTCTCCACATGCAAAAGAATGAAATTGGACACGTATCTAATACCATGTAAAAAAAATCAACTCAAAATGGGTTAAAGGCTTAAATGTAAAGTCTAAAAGCTATAGAATAAAACAAAAGGAAAACATTTCTTGACATTGGTCTAGACAATGATTTTTTGAATAAGATCGCAAAAGCACAGGCAACAAAAACAAAAATAGATAAATGGGATTGCATCAAATTAAAAAGCTTCTGCACAGCAAAGAAAATAACCAACAGAATGAAAAGACAACCTCCAGAATGGGAGAAAACATCTGATAAGGAGATAATATCTAATACATAAAATAAACTTCCATAACTCAATGCAGAAAAAGAAATAACCCAAATTAAAAGGGGGCAAAGGACCTAGATAGACATGTCTCAAAAGAAGATATACAAATAGCCATCAGGTATATGAAAAGATGATCAACATCACTAATCGTCAGGGAAATGAAAATCAAAACCACAATGAGATACCACCTCACTTGTCAAAATGTCTATTCTCAAAGAGAAAAGATAAGTTCTGGTGATGGTGTGGAGAAAAGGGAACCTTTGTGTGTTGTTGGTAGGAAGTAGTCTTCTCACACCTCTGTTCCCCACTCATTCTAAATCTGTCAGATTAGGGAGTAATTGCCCTTGATAGAACTTTATTCCTTTGTATTGAAATAAGATGTAAATTTCAGGAATCAGCAGAAAGAATATGTTCAAAGTGGTTTTCACACTCTTGTCCCCTGTCACATAAACCTAAGACATTGAGAGAGAGCTTCCCCACAGCCTGCCACTCTGGCGAAGGAAACTTTCCACAGTCTTCTGAGCTCTCACCTCTTGCTGCTGCCTACTCAGTGATGGAGTTTCTTGAGGCTATTTTTCACACAGTCTGAAACCAAGCCTTTGTAGGAAATGCTAAGTAATGGTCTAGCGAGAACAAGAGAATTCTGGCTCTAGTATTACTTCCCCCAAGGCAGAAGTGATGGTCCTCTAGTCAAATCCGGTGATAGCTTCCTCTTGCTTTATTTGGAAAAAAAAGATTTTCTTTCTCCTAACCTCTTAAAAAAAAAAAAAGCAGTGAGCAATATTCCTGAACAAGGGGCCCTGAGTAAAGAATTGGTAGATTTAATTTATCTTACCTCAGTGCAACATAAAAATGGTGCAGTGATGGCCTCCCTTACTTTAGAATAATGGCTACATATTTATTACTTTAAAATAATGTCAGCTATTCAGATGAAAAAGAAAAATCATGATATGGTAGTTCCTGGGAACCCAGGCCATGTTTGGGACCTTCTTGGGTATCCCTCATAATACAACCACTCACCAGTGGACTGCCACACTTTCTGGCACAAGTAGGAATTAGAGACAGGGGTAGAAAAACGGACCCGCCATTAGGTCTGGACAGGGCACAAGCCCAGCTACATGGGCATTCTGGGCCTCCACATGCTTTTCACATATGAGAAAATGTGCTAGATAAAAAGAGGCGATTTGATACTATGGCCACCTTAGTGAATGAACAGACCCAACTATCTAGATATATAACAAAGCCAAAAAACAAAAACCTTCACATCATTAATGAGTTCATGTTGCACAGTTTTCGTTGCCTGTGCATCAAGCCATTTTCGGAGATTTATCCCATGGGTAGTTTTAAGTCACTATAAGGAGGCAGCAATGATATTGGAGACTTGTTTGCCATCAGGAGAAATATCTGTGGATTACTTAGTGCAGAAAACAGAAGGATAGAATGATGTGTCTCTACAGGGCATTTCAAAAGTGCAACACATCATTACATACTCTAACTGAGGAAACAGACATTTGCCTGAAACTTGCAACAAAAAGGATGTTTCTCTAAATTTGATAACAGTTTTTATGTTGGTACATGAGGTGGGAGAATGGGGAGTGGATTAGGGACTTTATTTTCTTTTTTGTCTTATTTTTTATTTTTATTACTATTTTTAATCATTTTATTGTTATCTGTTGTTCTTTAACTGTGAAATAATATTTTTATTATTTTTTATTGTTCAAGTACATTTGTCTCCTTTTTCCCACCGCCACTCTCCCCCACTCCACCCATCTCTACCCCCCACCCTCCATTCCCCCCTTTGGCTTTGTCCATGGGTCCTGTATACATGTTCCTTGATGACCCTTTCCCTTCTTTCTCACATTATCCTCCTTCCCTCTCCCCTCTGGTTACTGTCAGTTTTTTCTTCATTTCAGTGTCTCGTTATATTTTGCTTGATATTTGTTTTCTTGATTGGGTTCCACTTATAGGTGAGATCATGGTGTTTGTCTTTCACTGGCTGGCTTATTTCACTTAGCATAATGCTCTCCAGTTCCATCCATGCTGTTGCAAAGGCTAGGAGTTCCTTCTTTCTTTCTGCTGCTTAGTATTCCATTGTGTAAATGTACCATAGTTTTTTTTATCTACTCATTTACTGATGGGCACTTAGGCTGTTTCTAGCTTTTGGCTATTGTAAATAGCACTGCTATGAACATAAGAATGCATAAGTTCTTTTCATTGGTGATTTGGGATTCTTAGAGTATATTCCCAGCAACAGAATTATTGGGTCAAAAGGCAGTTCAATTTTTAGTTTTTTGAGGAAGTTCCATGCTGTTTTCCACAGGGCTACACCAGTCTGCATTCCCACCAACAGTGCACTAGGGTTCCCTTTTCTCCACATCCTCTCCAACACTTGTTGTTTGTTGATTTATGAATGATGACCATTCTGACACGTGTGAAGGGATATCTCATTGTGGCTTTATTTTTTTTAAGATTTTATTTATTTATTTTTAGACAGAGGGGAGGGGAGGGAGAAAGAGCAGGAGAGAAACATCAATATATGGTTACCTCTCGTGCACCCTCTACTGGGGACCTGGCCCACAACCCAGGCTTGTGCCCTGACTGGTAATCAAACTTGAGATCCTTTGGTTCCCAAGCTGGCACTCAATCCACTGAGCCACACCAGCCGGGGCTCATTGTGATTTTAATTTGCATCTCTCTGATGGCTAGCTAGTGATGTTAAGCATCTTTTCATATGTCTATGGGTCATCTGTATATCCTTCTTGGAGAAATATCTTTTCAGGCCCTTTGTCCATTTTTTAATTGGATTGTCTGTCTTCCTGATGTTGAGTCATATGAGTTCTTTATATATTTTGGAGATCAAACCCTTGTCCGATGTATCATTGGCAAATATGTTCTCCCATACAGTCAGTTCCCTTTTCATTTTGATATGGTTTCTTTAGCTGTGCAGAAGCTTTTTAGTTTGATGTAGTCCCATGTGTTTATTTTTTTGCCTTTATGTCTCTTGCCCCAGGAAGTATATTGGCAAAAATATTGCTACATGGATATCTGAAATTTTACTGCTTGTTTTCCTCTAGGACTTTTATAGTGTCATGACTTATATTTAAGTCTTTTATCCATTTTGAATTTATTCACGTATATGGGGTAAGTTGGTGGTCTATTCTCATTTTTTTGCATTTACCAGTCCAGTTCTCCCAACACCATTTATAGAAGAGGCCATCTTTACTCTATTGTATGCTCCTGCCTCCTTTGTCAAATATTAATTAACCATAGAGACTTGGGTTTATTTCTGGGCTCTCTATTCTGTTCCATTGATCTGTCTGTTCTTATGCTATTACCAGACTATTTTGATTACAGTGGCCTTACAGTACAGTTTAGTATCAGGTATTGTGGTCCCTCCTACTTTGTTCTTTTTTCTCAAGATTGCTGAGGCTAGGACTTCTGGCCAAGATGGAGGGATAGGTTGACACACTTCACCTCTGCACACAACTAACTTCAAAAAAAAAAACAACCAGAATTGCCAGAAAATCAAACTGTATGGAAGTCCAGCAACCAAGAATTTAAAGAAGAAATATTTCATCCAGATAGGTATGAGGGGCAGAGACGGGGGCAGAGAGGATGTGCTGTGGCAGCAGTGAGGTGGCGGTGGTAAGGCAGCAGTGGTAGCGACCATCAGAATGGGTGGTCCCACATTCACATGTGACAGATAAAATCCAGGAGAGATACCTGGTGAGTGAGCGATCCTAGCCCTAGCCCAGACTACACAGCCCAGGGTTCCAGAGCTGGGAAATAAAGCCTCATAACTTCTGGATATAGAAACTAGTGGTGGTTGGGGTAGAAGAAGAAACTGCTGGTCTCTCGGGAGAATCTGTTTGAAGGACTTGCACTGTCCTAGAACATATGCAAATCCACCCACTCTGGGATTCAGCACCAGAGCAGCAGCTAAAAGGATGCCAGTTGCATAAAGGGAGGGAGGGAAGTGATTGGAAATGGGGTGAGAGCCAAGCAAGCAGCATTGTTTCCTCTCCAGCCCCTCCCCTACATACAGCACCACAAACTGGGTTGCCCCACCCTGGTGAATACCTAAGGCTCTGTACCTTACAATGTAACAGGTGTGCCAAGACAGGAGTCAAAGCTGCTCTACCTAATGCACAGAGACAAACATAGGGAGGCTGCCAAATTGAGGAGAGAAGGAGATATGGCCCGAATGAAAGAACAGATCAAAACTCCAGATAAAGAACTAAGTGAAACAGATTACCAATATATCTCCACATTAAAACCAACCTGTTCTGATGCAGAGTTCAAAACACTGGTGATAGGGATGTTCAGAGAACTTGTTGAATATGGCAAATGCATAAGGGAAGAAATGAAGACTACACTAAGTGAAATGAAGAAAAACCCACAGGGAACCAACTGTGAAGTGAAGGAAGCCAGAGTTCAAATCAATGATTTGGAACATAAGGGAGAAATAAACGGTCAATGAGTACAGAATGAAGGAACAAGAATTCAAAAAAAAACAATGAGAGAATAAGAAGACTCCGGGACATCTCCAAAAGTGCCAACATCTGAATCATAGGGATGCCAGAAGGAGAAGAGGAAGAGAAAGAAATTGAAAACATTTAAAAAACTAATGAAAGAAAACTTCCCTAATTTGGTGAAGGAAATAGACATGCAAGTCCAGGAGCACAGAGAGTCCCAAACAAGTTGGACCCAAAGAGGAACACACCAAGACATATCATAATTAAAATGCCAAAGGTTAAAGACAAGAGATATTCTTAAAAGTGGCAAGAGAAAAGGAGAGAGTTACCTACAAAGAAGTTCCCATAAGACTATCAGCTGATTTCTCAAAAGAAACTTTTCAGGCAAGAAGGGACTAGAAAGAAGTATTCAAAGTCATGAAAAGCAAGGACCTACATCCAAGATTACTCTATCCAACAAAGCTATCATTTAGAATGGAATGGCAGATAAAGTGCTTCCCAGACAAGGTAAAGCTAAAGGAATTCATCATCACCAAGTCCTTATTACATGAAATGTTAAAGTTTTTTAAAGAAAAGAAGAAGATCAAAACTATGAACAGTAAAATGACAACAAAGTCACAACTATCAACAACTGAATCTAAAAAAACAAAAACAAACTAAGCAAACAATTAGAACAGGAATAAAATGGAGTTCGCATGGAGGGGGACCAGGGAGAAGGGGGAAAAAGTA
>VMDR010022677.1:0-16064 GCA_007922815.1 Macrotus californicus | reverse complement strand
GGAATGTTGTGTTGTCATTAATATTTTCAAAGATCACTCTGTCTCTCACTTATCAAAAGGTTGCTGATCCATTTCTACCAAAAAATACTAGGATGTAATTAAGAGATGGGTTTATATTAAGCTAAGAAATGGTATCAAAAAAGCACTCTATGTCATAAATTTATTATTTTCCACTGAAACAGACATTAGTTGATGACATACACAATGAGAAAAATATGTTTTATAGAAATAGATGTTTATATTCATTATATTATACAAATATATACAGATATACATACACACATAGTAAGTGGGATTGTAATAAAAATGGCACATTCATGATGTGGGTTATTCTAGTAGAAATTTATTTTTCAAATACATATAAACCAAAGTTAATAATTCAACTAATTTAAACAGGATATATAAGGTGTTTTAAGGATGCCATGAAATATAAAGACAATAAATAATACGAATGAAAGATACTAGCGATAACGTAAAGGACCGAAAAGTCTAGTGGTCCTCCCTACCAGTGATGCACATAATTGGCTTAAAGAACCACATGAAATTTCAGATCTCACAGAAATAAAAGGTAAGCAATCACTTTATAGTTTTAAAAAACTGATATTTTTCTCTACTATTGGGTTGGCCAAAAAGTCTGTTTTAGTTTCTCCTGTAAAATAAAAGATACATTTTTTATTTTCACCAATAACCTTATTGATTTGGATATTTTGAGTATGTCAGGTGTCTTCCACGTGGAGTAATGTTGATTATTCTCAATTAATATCTCAATTTGATTGCTATCTACCTCAATTGTTCTACCCGACCATGGAGTATTGTCCAGCAAGAAATCTCCAGCATGAAACTTCACAAACCACTTTTCACATATTCGATCAGTCACAGCACCTTCTCCATATACTGCACAAATCTTTTTGTGTGTTTTTACTTTTCTTGAAATAATAAAGCATAATATGCTAAAAATGTTGCTTATTTTCTTCTATCTTCAATATTAAAGTGGCTACACAAAAAATCACCAATTTTGATAAGGTTTTTTCAAATGCACGCTGATACGACAGCTGTCACAACACAAGCTAACAAAATTGTTTCGAATGAAGTTAAAGACAACTAAGTGCTACGAGAGCCATCTTACGGATAAAACACACACACTTTTTGGCCAACCCAATTTTTAAGAGCAGAAAAGGTATGGTATGAAAGTACTGTGGGCATTTTGTGAGCAATTAGACTGACTCGGGCTAAAAGCAAGGTTTGTCTTACTGTCCCTAAAATCTATTAACAAAGTTCAGCTATATGAGTCAAAATACAGGGTGGGATAAAGGTAGGTTTACAGTCATTTGTATGGAAAATAATACAATAATTAATAAATAATAAAACAGACTAAACTCTGTTTCATGTACTCACACCTGTAAGCCTACATTTGCCCCACTCTGTATTTAGATGGAACCGAAACATTAAGCTTAAGAATGCGGTCATTAGCAGCATAATTCCAAGCACTGAACACATGTGAAATAGCAAATTATCTGAGTGAAGGTTTCAATCTGTTCAGAAACACCCGTAAGGGGTTTACATTTTGCAAATGTGATGAGAAACTTAAAGGCCATGTGGCACATGTTTGCGATCAGGACGTCCATTCAGTCTGAAGGTGAAGTGGTTGACCCTACTGAGCACTGAGTGACCTGTCAGCATGAGGAAGTTCAGGGTGATCCTTGGGAGGTTTCGAATCATTGAAGAAGCCATACTGAAGAGAGTGAGGCCAGATTATTTTGAGCATGAGAATTCAAAATCAGGACTGGCAGAGGAGTGAAATAAATCTAGAACTAGAGATGTGAATAGGAGCACCAGCCTGAAATCATGGGCCCCCGAGGTTATGCAGTTACTCTGGGGCCTTTTAAACAACCCTGTCCTATTTCAGATGTTTTTCTACAGGTTTTTTAAAAAATTGAAGACTAACATTCAGTTCTGTCAGAATGGACATTTATTTTTTGAGCAGCTACCATTAATTTTTTCAAAAAATTAAAATTGTGTTTGTATCATTAACAAAAGTGATCTCAACAAAATAAATTTAGCTTAATTGGAAATTCACCATGCACGCATATTGCTTATTTCACCACTAACTGATGAAAACTTTGTCACATACTAGCCTCTCTCCCCAGGCCATTGTTTCCTGGCTGCTCCCACTCCAAAGGAAGCATCTTTCCTTTATCTCACAAGGGTCATGGGGACAGTTCCTCAGGCAAGGGAGCCTAAGTTTTCTCAATGATAATAGTTTACATTACCATTGAGTAGTCACTACCTTACCATACCAGGGGCTTTACTTGTCACAATAATACTTAAACCAGTTCTGTTATGTCAAACATATGTGTGCACAGTTATGAGTTTTGCAATATTTCTAGAGAAAATGATACACATTTAAAAAAAATTTCTGGGTGAATCTAGATGGCAGAGGAGGAAACCCCCCTCCCTCTCCACCAAAATGCTGCTTTTAACATGCAGTTCTTACTTTCGACTTCAAATGTTATTTTTAATAACCATTTATAGGCACAAAACCTTTATAGATGGGAAGAAAATTAAAGTCAATGCAATTTTCTAACCTTCGTGTTACTAAAGGAGTATACCCATCTTTAAAAAATCTAATTACATTTCGCCTCCATGTCATAAGAAGCCCTGAGATGCAAGTTTAAAAACACGCAGTGGGTGTACTTCACGAGTGTTGCTATTACTGGGAGTCTTCCAGTCCAGTATATAAATTTACGTCTGCTTACTGGCGAATGAGAGCTCGCGGTCTGAAGGTTAAGGTAACCTCCATGACAGCCAAGAAGCTCCGCAGAGATGAATGGGTTTGTGGAACAACTCCAAACCCAGTGCTAGGTTTTCCCCTCTCTTTGCCTTTCTGCTTCTCTAACTCTCCCTTTACAAATAAATTTAAATTTAAAAAAAAAAAAAAGAGGACGCATGGTGATGCATCATTTATAAATTACCTTGTTATTGCAAAAACAAAACACTGCTTTGAAAACCAAACAAACTCCTGCTGCGGACTCCCGCTCGTTTGATGGAGGCCCTTCAAAAGAGCCCCTGGCTTAATGGAGGTTGTTTATGTGGAGACAGCGATCGGTACCTGCTGTCCCCTGTCACTCCCTGGAAACTTGGCGGCAGATGTTGCAGCGTTAAGGTGTCTCTGAAGTGGCTTTCTGTCCCTGTCTCCCCACCGCAACGGAGTCAAACTGCATTAGATCTCTTTATTTGTGCCTAAGGCAAGTTTGGGAGCGCAGCTGTGTCCACCCCTACTCCTACCTTTGTGTGTCTCGGGCCTCCAGGCAGCGAGGGAGACCAAAACTGTTCTGCCGCTCTCAACTACCTCCGCTGACAATCCTGCCGCTCGCCGCCGGCTGGGGCGGCCGCGGCGGCCGCTGCAAACAGATGTCGGCGACAACCTGCTAGCTTACACCTGGCCACGCGGCCCTCACCTCGCGCGCGGGCGCTGAAACATTCATGACCCGCAGGAGTTGCAGCCGCAATCAAAGCCTGTGCGTGGCTGCGGTGTGCGCAGTGCGGAGCGCCACCTCGGCGGGCGCTGGCCGCGCGGGCAGGTAATGGGAGCAGGGATGCAGAATTTCTTGCGCCGCTTTGATACTTTGTGCCTGAACTTCAATTACTTGATCAAGGACTTCAATTCAGCAGTGAGTTCTGCAAATGAGCCCAGTGCGGCCTCTGAGCCATAAAAGGAGAGTATTTGACTTGCAGAATAAATGTGTGTGACTCTGGGTTTAGTTCTACGTTGTACGTTGGCTGATTTGTTTATTAGACCGCACTCTCAAGAGGCAGAATCTGCAGTAAACAATTTATAAATAGATGACAAGATTGTTTTCCAACGTAGAAAACGTACCCCTGACTAGGCAGAGGTTCTGTTATTTGGGAACCGTCAGGCACAGCCTGAAAACAATGGCCGTTTTATTGTCTGTTAAGCGGCATCAAGTTTTGTTCTTTTTCGTTTTTTGAGAAAGAGTGACCATTACTTCCTTGCTAATTCTATCATTTAATCTCTGAAAAAGTCAGGTTATATTTCTGTGGGAGGGGAAGTTTATGTGGAATTAATTCTACCAAATAATGAGGGCCTGGTTGATGATGTGGAGTTTACAGAAACGAATATTCTTAGTAGTCCTTGTGAAACATGAAAAATGACATGGGAAGTAAACAAAGGAGGCAGGAGGGAAAAGACTTCCCAAGTTGTTTGAAGGGAAAAGGTTATATGTCAATAACTACAGACTTTGAATCACCCCATCCTAAAAATACAGATATAAAGGATCCATCACTGGCAAGAAACAGAAGCAAAAGAATAACTCATGTAAGCTTGCCTGATTTCCACGATCAAATAATTTTGCATTATTGATTGGTTGGACGGGGCAACACATAAATATACATTATACTTTAAATTCAGCAAACAATTTAACAAAATATACGAAGTAGCCTTATGAATAAAATGGTAATCTGAGCTTGTACAGTTGGGTGGTTGCTAGCTTTGCCGTACTAACACCAGCTAACTGTGGGGTGTCAGCCTGTTGGGAAAAGCTCTCACCGAGGGTCACACTGAGGTGTTAACAGTGGCTTGAAATAAGTGACAAAATTGGCAAGTGATAAGATGTTGGAGCTGGTAAAGCTATCAAAAATAGGCATTGTGAAGACAGATTAAGTCGGACTGTGAATGAACACAAGAATGAGTGTAATGCATTGTTTTAAAAGCCAAACACATCAACTTATCCAAACTAAAAGATCTCTTCCGTTCCCAACTCATTCTGGTTTTCCCCCCAATCTCCAGACTATCTAGTAACCCTCAAGTCACCGTATTCTTGGCTGCCTCAGGGACTTTGCTTATGACACTTCCTCATGGAAATGCTCATTCCTCATTCTACCTAACTCCACCTGATAAAATCCTACCCATTTTCAGAGTATAAGGCCAAAGGTTTTGAAGAAGCATTCCCAAATTCCTCCAGGAAAAGTTAATTTCTCTTGCTGTACGCACTCAAGAGTACTTGGCATCTACCTACAGTATGACCCAGATCATGTTCTGGAGTAAACGTTATCTTTGTATGTCTTGTTTCCAAACAAATTTCGGGTTTCTTAACAATAAAGGCTATGGTTTATACCACCTCTGTCCTTTAGTATTACCTGATGCCATTACTTATACATGTTTATAATTCAAAAAGTACTGAATTAAATCAAAATTAGTGGGACTGTTGAAAAGACTAAAAAACATTTTAATTATAAGTGTTAAAAGAATATATAGACTATTGGCAAGAGCTCTGGAAACACTCTCTTTTTTCTGACCACTACATCTTCAGTGTTAGCAATACTCAGCACGTGGAAAGGTAAAAATGATTGAACAAATGAACTAGTGTTTAATGTGAGGGACAGAAAACTGAAATGGAATACAATGACAATGTCATAAAAACAATTTTAAAACATAAAGTGAAAGTCGAGCATGTTGAAGGGTAAGTAGAGTTGTTATATGTTGTTCCAGAAGCCGAACTCCAAATCATGCATAAACTTAAATAGGGGCACAGATCTCATTAGATAGTAGGACCATTCTCTTGACCACAGTGGTGTAGTAAAGAAAGGCTGCTTCATAAACCACATCTTTCTCTCCTCCTACCTGTGGTCCTAGCAAAGGGTAAGTGATGTGTTGGGAACATTCCAGCAATACTTCCTCAACTGGATTTCCTAAATGGTTGAACTCAGATGTTTTTAAAATTACCCCCATCTCACAGAAGTAAAATCTTAAGATTTAGAGTTGTTTTTATTTTAAGCAGCAAGACAATCACATAACACTGAGTATAACAGCTTGCCACTAGAAAGTAAATATGAACCTCGTAATTATGTTATTATGTTATCCTTAAAAAAATAGCCCATTGGACCCAAACGAACCTGAATCCTCTGAAGCTTAAGTGAATGAAGTTCACATACTTGTGGACACATACTGAAGAGATCCTGTAACAGCAATGTGTTTCTGAATCACACTTGCCATTGTTACATATTCAAAGGTTTAAAACCATTTTTCTTACATTGATACAATAGGAAATAGTGCTAATATAATAAAACTGTAGCTATTCCATAGGCTTCCTTGGTAGGGAAAATGCATACACTCACATGTATGTGTATTTATATGTTTTTGACATATATGTGTATGTGTGTATATGCATGTATACATATCTACAATGCTGTTAAAGACACTTTCATATATTCAAGAAATTAGATGACATGAACTGTTGGGGGCAGGGCATAACATACGTACACCTAGAGAAATGGAGACTCTGAGGCATGTTCTCCAGGTCGCATTGCTAGTCAGTGCTAGAGAAAGGCTTCAATCCTAATCCCCAGTCTGCCCTCCCACTTGGTAAAACCTCAGAATGTGATGTCATCCAGGGCAAAAGGCCGAAGCAATGAGTGTGCTTATTAAAGCATGTGTACAGTGGGTCATCATTTTTTATGTATTACTTCAAAAGGGACTTGTGTTAAACTGCAGCTTGAAGATGTACTCTAATAGATAATAATTCATTAAGTGCCCTACATAACAGGGCTTTGCACGAGATGATAATTCCCCCCTCAAGTGGAATGAGGGCTTTTAATTCTTTTTGATTATTATTTTACTGCTTTAATTATACGGACCCAAGCAGTCAGCTCTTTCCCAACACAATCCCACACACAAACCTCATCTCCTTCCTGAGGTCGCATCAAGGAAACCCGGTCGTACTGTCGCCGCAGCAAAGCCCAGAGCGCATCAAGCCGACCCTGAAGGGAACATGATTTGTAAATTCCTAGGGGATATACTCAATATCTATCGACTGAATAAATGAGTTAAAATAAAGAAGGTAAAGCATCATTTTTTACTCTCATTTATTTCATAAATTAAACTAGTGAATAAGTAAATAACAAAAAAATAAGATCTTGTTGTTGAGAAAGCATCATTGCTATAATGCAGAATGAATGTCTGCTATTATAGATGGTCACAGTTCCCTGGGAAATTTCAGTTAAATTACACAAAACTTGGACAGTTACCTTAATTGGTGTGTACCACTTTGTCTGCGAAGGCTGGTATGTGGGTTTGGGTCGAGGTGGCCTAGGCCTGACAGGTTCCTCTGTTTCTTCAGGGATCTTCACCACAGCATTTTTGGCTTTCTCTAGCCTTGCACCTTCCTCAGTAGATCCTTTATCTCCCCAACGAACCTTTCAGACAAAGGGAAACAACCTGTGTTAGACATACAATATCCTAGGAAAGCAAATTCTGATTTAGCCAATGGTCCTTCGATTAACCACCTCAGAGTGAAAAGAGCAGGTAGACTAACTCTCAATTCCTCCTCTTCTGAGTTTTAATAGGGTTATCACCACTACTTATATACTTAACATTAAGATCCCAGAAAAAAAAAAAGACCCTTTGTAAAAATCTGGAGTCAATTAAAATTTGAAGCAAGCATTTCCTCACTGTTTTAAATAAGGAGTTAAATTGTAGTTTACATATGAAATGCATGACTGTGTATAATCCTATTCTCTCATTAGGGAGGCTCCCCTTCCAGCTAAATACAAACTCATATATACTGATGGCACTGAAGGAAATAGATGATAATAATAATAATTAGCATTTATTGAGTGCTTACTATGTGCCAATCTGCATTTAATCCATACAAAAATGCAATGAGATAATGTATTCTTCCTTCTAGACGAGGAAGCTGAAACACAGAGAGGTTAAGTGACATGACCAGAGCCACACAGCTAGTAAGTAACAGGGCAGGGATTTGAATACTGGCCTTCTGAAATAGGTTAATTATTTTCATATACGTTTGCATTTTATAAATGTATTTTACACAAAGGAGTTAATTGTTCCTTCCAAACTTTTCATCAAGTTCAATTAAGGCAAAATGTATGATTTAAACATTTAGCCTTCAGAAGTAAAATAATTATATGGCTTTTCCTTACTTTTGTAAAGCTTGATTTTGTAAAGTAACTTTCAGCCTTTAGCTCCTGTTCTCATCTGAGTATGTTACTTGACATGTCAATTTTTTATTGAGGTAGACAAATCTGAAAAAAAACTGCTTTGGAGAAAAAATTCAGGGAACTCTATAAATTTTAGGGAATTCCATTTCGTGAAAATTCTGGACATTGAAAAACCACAGGGTCAAATGATTGTGTTCTTTATTTTACAAAGAACAAGAAATAGAGCTAAATCTGAGCTAAACTTTTCATGTGTGAGCACGTCAGTAGGATGTGGCTCCTTGAGGAGGGTTTGCGCAGCCAAGAGCGTGGGAAAGTCCAAAACCAAGGACATTTCCCGGGATGACAAAGACAACATAAGTCAAGTGCTAAGAAGCAATAGAAAGTCCCGTCCAGGGCACCCTGACTCACCAGAGTTAAGTGATTTCTACAAAAGAAAAAAAAAAAGATTAAATACACTTTAAAGCATTTTAATGACCTGAGTTCGTGGGTAGGAATACAGATGATCACTGTTCATAGGAAGAACTGTTCACAGCTTTTTGATAAGGCTTACTTAGATATTTTTACCCCTTTTTACTACAATTTTAGAATAGGCTTTCAATTTCAATTGGACCCTATTGAGACATTAAAATGTATCTGCATCTTTCAATGTGATCAGTGGTACTAGAATGTTCTTTATGAGGTTATTAAAATTGTGTTAAACACCATTAAACCTTTGGAGCTAGATACCTGGCTCCCTTTCCAAAGAAATGACCTTCTCTATCAAATCACAGTGTCTTCACCTAGATAAACTGAAACTTTTCAAATCTTTAGATATAGCTAAATTGAATTACAAAATCCTAAAATCAGGACACATATCCTTGCAGCTGTAAAGTCTCCATCTTAAGGGAAAAAACAAAACATGGAAAAAGATACACAGTTAAGTAAACACATAACTATCATAACTCAGAGAAGTAACTCAGAATAGAAATATAAGAAGGATACATTTGAGATCTACTCAGAAACTACAGATTTTAACATTGACTGCTCCCTGGCCTAGCCTCCACCGCTGACATTGCTCACAGAGGTAATGGTCATCACACTTTCCCTCCAAGGTTCACTGACACCATTCTCAGATAAAGAGCACTAAGTTAGTTAGACTGGAGTTCTGACCCAAAGTGGCATTTCTAGGGACTCAGCTTTCAAAGGACTATACTTATGAAATATAGTTGCTGAGTTCTAAGGAACTTCATTAAATACATCTACTAGGATTAGTTCATGAAGCAGCTGTATCATCATCATCAACATCAGCACAAACAACAAAACAATTCTCACTTAATCTCAAAGTCTAACTTTAGTTTTCCCAAAACCCTTAAAAGCAGTTAAACATATGTGCAATATATGCATAAATTTAACATTTTAGTTTGACCACACTGAGACGGTCAGACAGGATAAAAGAATGACGAGATTAGATCACTAAAGGGAGCCTTAGCACAGTTCATAGACCTGACGATCTTTACTGTGATAAGAAAAATAAGCACAAGCTTGATAGCTAAATTCTTCCAACTCTACTTGGCTTTCATGATAAACAATAAAATTCCATAGTTCCCAGAGCATATTTGGATGACTAGGAGGTTCTATCATAAAGGAGCAATTTCAGAATCGAGAAAAGAAACAAAAACAGTTTCACACTGAACTGGCAGAAATACCTACTTGAAGTCACTAGGTATTGTGGATCAGTTGTGCTAACAGCTGTTACTAACATCAGGTCAGTTCCAGTTTTCTGCAAATTTCCATTACCACAGTGCTTAAATATTTCATTTAAAACAGGAGTAAAGAAATGTCTAGGGAAAAGCCCTATACCAGCTTAAAATAACACTAGTTATGAAGATTTGTTCTGTAATTCAGATGTAGTCACGATTTCTATCATTCCTTTTGCTTTCTCCACTTGAATGTATTTTTAAAAGGAAATGCTCTCCAGGTTTGAATAGGCATAATTTTAAAACAGATTATGTATCTTATTTTCCCTCTCCAAGTTTAAATAAGCTCATGTTTGAGAAAGTTTAATGGTGCTTAATTCTCACTTCAATTTTTATTCTGCATTTTTATGTGTTGTGTTTCCCCTTTGTAATGCCCTCATTTACTTTCTCATATTTTCTCATTCTCATTCCCATTTCCATCTCATTGATAGAATACAGCATGAAATGTAGCCAGAACTATCTAAGGCTAAAATGGACTGCAATTTGTTAAAAGTGGGTGAGTCCTTTTCATAAATTTTTCTCCACTGAATAGAACAGGCGATATAATTTCACATATTAAGAGTCAATAACACTTAAAACTTGAAATGCAAGTTATTAAAAAATGTGTATAAGCCCTTGGCTTTCTTGAGCATAAACCAATAATATACTCTTTAACTCAGGAGCCATTTAGCTCATGCCTATGCTTTGCTTTTCTTTAGAAAGAGATCTCAGTCTTTGGAACACTGGAATATTGAACTAACATAAATCTGGC
Source organism: Macrotus californicus (assembly GCA_007922815.1). Classification (NCBI taxonomy): domain Eukaryota; kingdom Metazoa; phylum Chordata; class Mammalia; order Chiroptera; family Phyllostomidae; genus Macrotus; species Macrotus californicus. The sequence goes on along the minus strand of VMDR010022677.1, from coordinate 5,600 downwards.
ATAATTTCTAGACTTTTCAGCAGGACCATGATTTACTCATTTAAAACATACTAATATATCACTTACTAATATATCCATACCTTGTGTGTAGTATTTTACAAGTGTGGATTTCAAAATAGAATTTAATTTATTACTCTGAATGCAGGGTGGGGCAAAAATAGGTTTACAGTTGTTTGTATGGAAAATAATACAATAGTTAACAAATAATGATATAAGAATAACTGTTTCACATACAACTGCAAACCCACTTTTGACTCACCCTGTATAAGTAGTGCATGCTAAATGTCAAATAAGTTAGGAAAAAACAGAGAAATATATAGCACAAAGTGAAAATCTCTCCACGTAGAGAAAACTATTCTAACATTTTATGGTGTATCCTGTCAAAACGGTTTTTCCCTTGCATATATCTTTTTACACATATGTTTTGGAATGAGGCTAAATGAAAAATAAGTTGTGACAGATCATATTTAGATATGCATATGTAATACTTTTATTTACAAGTGTATTTTTTAAATACATCAGAGTATCTAATCCAGTCTTTCCCACCACCCCCCCAAGCCGAGAACGACACAACCAAGGCAAGCTGAAGGAAGATGACCTGCCTTCTGTGTCAAGCAACAAGAGTTAGCCCAGCTGTGCTCTTCATACTACTTGGTATCTCCAGCTACCCACATGCAAACACAGATGCCATCTCTTCTCCAAAACACAGACTTAATAGCTTCTACCCCCTGCCTTTTCCGTGGCTTATTGGCAATGAGGTGCTTGTCTCAGAGGATATTTCAGCAATACAGTGGCAAGCTCTTAGGGAAAAAAATGTGCATTATTTTAACATCTAAAGTGTTCAAGAAAGTGACAAGCACAACTAGATAACTTGAATAACCATTTAGATAATGACAATCATGTTAAGTTGGCCTGTGCTTCTTTTTTAAAAATACTGAAATTTATTCTGGAAAGGGGAAACTTTTCTTGGGAATTTGAATTTTATTGAAGTACATAAACAGAAAACAGAACGTTGCAACAGTTTTGAGGTTGTTAATTAGCTGATTTTTGCTGGCGGTTACGGGGCAAAGCGGATATGACCGTAGGCGACATGTGCCATGACTGTGCAGCATAAAAGAACTCATCAAGAAACAAAATTAAAGGGTAACTAGTGATGAAAAAAGTGTCAAGATCTGTGTTTGATAAATAAAGTCAATATATCACTGAGAGACTTCCTTCAGCTGCTTGTTGAGGTGAGAGGCTGGCCTATCTAAAGTTATTAAGGGCTCAGTGCTGGCAATGATTGCTGATTATTAACTACTCACTTTTAAAAGTATTTATGTGGTGGTAAGAAGACCTCATTTGATTTTTAAGATATAATATTAAAGTTCAATTTATTCCACAATTTGAGTCCGTCAAAAAATTCAATACTTTCTATAAATGATACTTAATATTAATTATCATTGTTCATAAGTGGCAACCAGAAGCTGTAAAAATAAACCTTAAATGTGCTTCCTCTACATTTGTGATAAGGTCATGCCCATGCTACTGAATATTTTAACATTTTTCTCCTCAAATAGTACATAACTAGTAGATCTTTTCAAAGATGAGCATTGTTGCAATTTTAAGTGGCTGGCTTCTTCAAAGTTGATGTTCTCTGCAGTCATTTTTTCCAAAATAGTGAGAAAAACCCTAACTTTGTTTTGCCCTTTAGAATTCAAATGTCTTATCAATGCAATTCTTTGACTAATGAAGTCAGTTCTTCTTGAACAGTTTTAAAATGGCTAAAATGATTCCACAGGGGAAAAAAATCCCCAAAAGACCCAGTGTTAAGTAAAAATGGATGTATTGTGATAGTGAATTATAAAAAGTACAGCTTCCATGGCTTAATAGTTCTGGAAATACATATTCCAAATTAGCAGCTTCTATTTTTTAAAGATACCAACCTCCATTCTTTTAATCCCTCCAACTCCTCGACCACCATAATAGGAAGCATCCACAGTTGGCCATTTCTTGTTTGGCAGAGGATCTTCTTCTTCCTCCTATTTAGATACAAATTTTAAGAATTGGTTAAATTAAATTATTAAAATATCGTTTAGTCAGAACTGGCTCACATTTAACCATTTTTCTGATTAATGCAATTCAGATGGCAGAAATGTAGTAAAAGTTATGTATGAGGAATGTAGATGTATTTATGCTTACATGCAGAAACTTCCAGTGCAGTTCTAGAGAAAATGAGGACTCCTTCCATTCTACAATTTTAGGGATCTCCCTTATTTACAAGGTTGTCAAAAGTTGCTATGAGCATCATTTTTTTCCTATTCATTACTTCATATTTAAAAAGATAAAACATAAAAATCAGGATGGCACTTCAGTAACCATTTAAAGCAGGAAAGTATGCGTAAGTTTGAATTCTGTGAAGTACTAAACTGTTAGGTAGTTGAGAAGCTTTGAAAATGTACACCACCAGTACATTCCATAGTTCATGTTGCTAATACAATGCTGGGTAATAAATAGAGTTATATGAAAGTACAGTAGACCCCTTGCATTCCCCCCAAGACCTCAGTGGATGCCTGAAACCAGGAATAGTGCCAAACCTTAGATATAGGATTCTTTTCTGTACATAAGTACCTATAATATAGTTTAATTTATAAATTAGGAAATTTCATGGTGAGAAGATTTGTTCTTAATGTAGATCTTAGCAGTCTCAGCATATATTTTTTTAAGATTCTATTTATTCATTTTTAGAGAGAAAGGAAGAGAAGGAGAGAAATATTGTGTAGTTGTCTCCCGTGCACCCCGTACTGGAGACCTGGCCCACAACCCAGGCATGTGCCCTGACTGGGAGTCGAACTGGCGACCTTTTTGGTTCACAGTCTGTGCTCAGTCCACTGAGCTACACCAGCCAGGGCAGCATATTTTTTTTTCTTATTGAGAACTTTCAACTTTTCACTTAAGGGAAGCTCTTTATGGATTCTTTTCAGTGCGTCCGAACTGCTAGCATCACGACTCTCACACTTTGGGGCCATTAGTAAATAAAACAAGGGCTAACTGAACACAAGCACTGAGATGCTGTGGCAGAGGATCTGATAACTGAGACAGCTCCTGAGTTAGTAAGAGGCGGGCATACAGCATGGCCGCCCTGGGCAAAGCGGTGAAGCACATCTGGGGGCGGGACGGAATGAGATGGGGTATGACTTCATCACCCCATTCACAATGGCATGTGGTTTAAAACTTATGGACTGTTTATTTGTGAAGTTTTCCAATTAATATTCTCGGACGTCAGGTGACCGCAGCTGGCCGCTAGTAACTGAAACTACAGGAAGGAAAACTGCAGCTAAGGGGCCTCCTGTAATAACCCTTGTGAAGAAAGCAACAGCATCTTTAAACTGCCACTTTGGATTTTCCAACATGTTGTAAATGAAACAAGTGATATCAGAACTATCGATATATTGCCCTAAGAAGTAAATTAAATATCTCTTTACTGTTGATCTCGATAGCCAATCTATGTCTATCAATGTGTGAAGGACTCATTCCTTTAACACAAGAAAGAAATCATAAGAAGACAAACAATAACAATCAATTTTCATGAATTCAGAAGTCCATACATGGGCTCCAACAACAGTAATATAATTGGTCGAATTTGGGGATAATACCTTCATACAGAGAAAAACACCTACATCACTTATTAGGCGCTCACCTCTTTTGGTGCAGAGGGTGGTGGCGGAGGAGGATCCTTGATAACCTGTCCAGAAAAACCAAAATCAAATGTAAAAACTTTTGGTGACATACAGAGGAAACAATAAGGATGTGTAAAGAATAGATAAGTGTAATACTATGTTAGCACCGACGAGGTCCCCAGTGATCCTTGCCTCCCAATACGTATGCTCCTCCCTTTCAATTTGAACTTTACTGTAAGTAGGTTTGGACTACCTAGCATGAGGTAGAAGTGGTACCATGTGACTTCTGAGGCTAGGTCAAAAGAAGTTTTTCTGCTTCCCTTGAACCCCTGAAACACTCATTCTGGGGGAGGCCCGCTGTCACGTCAGGAGTCTACCCTGAGATCACCAAGCTGTGAGGAAGCCCAGGATAACCTTATGGAATGGCTGGGTGATCAGAGAGAGGCAGCTGGCCAGCCCCAAGCTATGTCAGCCATCCCAGCTGAGGTGCCAGACATGTGAGGGAAGAATCTCTCTGACACAGAGGCCTCTTCAACTTTTAGCTGACTCTAGCCCAGCGGCCACCTGACTGCAATCACATGGGAGAACACCAGAGTGGGACCCTCCTAGTTGAGCCCATCTCTAAAGAAGCATGAAGACACTAAATTGTTGTTGGGATACATGAAGTTGTGGAGTCATTTGTTAGGCAAAACTAGATAAAAAACACCTAAAATTCACAAAACTCCTCACCCACATTCACTCATTTTATCTTATGGTATAGATATTCATATTTTTAGATTCAAAATTGTCAAATACCTTGCACAAAGTTTCACTAAGTGATTCTTCTAATGTCAAAATGTAAATGTCACTAGATTGCAGTATGTCCCCTCAAACAGAGTAGGAATTGATAAGCGAAATCTTCCTGTTATGACTCGTTGAATTTTTCATAAATTGGCAATACAAAACTTAATTTGCTTTAGAGGAGATAATAGAGAAATGAACATACTCTTTCCCCAGCCTTTAACCTAGAAACAAACCAACTTTTTAGCCAACATTCCTTTTCCTGTGGATAACTACTTATTATATTCTTTCTTGAAATTTTACATGGTTAATTCTTTATGTGAGAGGAACAGAGCCTGACATCTAATTTAAATGAATTTAGTGGTGCTGGAGTATCTGGACTTTCACACCATCATGTTAGAAAATTATTGACCAAGGGCTTCTGATTATTCAGGTACACATCCAAGTCTCTACACCAAGAAAAAAAAAAAAACTCTTCACTTCATCTAATGTCAAATGTTCTGATTATAATAATAAATTTTTGAAAGTTTAAAACAATAACTTTGAAAATGAATATCATCAAAGAATTATTACTATTTAGGTATGTTACTATTAGTTATCCTGAATTTGTTTTTTTCAAAGACTGCTTGTCTTTTGAAAATATGTGCTGAAATTTTTCCAGGTTAAATGATACAATGCTGACACTTTCGCCAAAATAATTTGGAGGTAGGGTTAGCCCAAAATTGAGAATCATTGAAACTGAGTGAAGGAGACAGACATACATGATTCATTACTTTAGTCTTTCTCTGTGTGTATGTTTGAAATTTTCCTTAATGAAAGGTATTTTTTGAAAAAATTGTTATTTACTATGTGGAGAGAACTGACTCTTACTTTTTTATGTATGATATTTTCATCATTCAAATTTTAGTTTAGATGTAAATCTCAGGGAAAGAATACACAGACAGTAATTACAACCCCACAGATATAACTGGACAGTAATTTAGCATGACTGCATCTCAAACTAACCGATTCTTGTTATTTTTGAATGCTACAAGAAGTGTTATTATTTCTATGTAACCATTTAATTTAATTTAATTTAATTTATTAATAAAATTCTAGTTCTTTTGGTAATTCTCAAAGACAAAAACTTGTGAACTTTTACAGTTAACCCAGAAATAAGTG
>VMDR010022676.1:0-16064 GCA_007922815.1 Macrotus californicus | reverse complement strand
TGCTGTTGCAAAGGGTAGGATCTCCTTCTTTCTCTCTGCTGCGTAGAATTCCATTGTGTAAATGTACCACAGTTTTTTGATCCACTCATTGACTGATGGGCACCTAGGTTGCTTCCAGCATTTGGCTATTGTAAATTGTGCTGCTATGAACATTGGGGTGCATAGGTTCTTTTGGATTGGTGTTTCAGGGCTCTTGGGGAGTTTTCATTCATAATTAAATCCAATCCTTTTAAATATAAATACTTCCAGCTCCATTCCAACCACATGTACTAACAATGAATGTTAAGTGGTTCACCAAAAGAATAATAATAATAATATAAACGATAAATTCACTGTTAAAGTATGGGCAATCATTGCTGGTTAAGTCAATACAACAGATGAACATGCAGGATATACAGATAAGATCAGGAGTGAGGGATTCCACACTTCACTTCTGGTGAAGCAGGTGCCTTGTAGTAGGAAGTGTCATGTGTCAGTCCTTCACTCCAGGATTCAGTTGACCCCATCTGCATACACTCAGTAGATGTCCCCTGAAGTGTGTGCCATAAGGAACGCATCCTTCTCTAGTTTCCAGAGTACATGCCAGCTTTTCTTTACTTTAATACTATTTGTCATTATAAATTGAATTTTAGCCCATACCATAACCATTACCTGGAAGTCTACAAAATATTTTTTCATAAACTTTTAAAGACAATTCAATTATTAAGACCAAGTGTAATGTTTAAAATAACATGCTTTTAAAAATAAATAAAATAAAATAACAGGCTTTAGAAACCTGTCACATATTTTGATATACCAGGATATTCCAGGAAAACAAATATGTATATTGATTTATTTGAAAGAATTTCTTCCCCTTTTTGTTTCTTTAGTGTATAGTAGTTATCTTGAAAGTGTTTGGATTTTGGGAAAATGCAGCCACATTGAATTTTTTTAAATATCAATATCCCTATTTAGAAACTAGAATAAAATTTTTTCTCTAGCTTTTAGATTTTTATTTTCCAAAGAAATGTGTTTTCTTTATTATGATTAATGCTGAAACTAAAAATTCACATAAAAAAACTTATAAAGGCAAACCTGGAAATAGACCTGGACAGTCAATTAAGAAAGCAGGAAATCATAATGAGCTTTCTGGCTCACCATTTGTGTACCACGTGAGCGTCATTAGAGAGCCTGAGATGTTTCGCATCCTTGTCATCTTCTGTCATAGCCAAAATCAAGATCCCCAGGCCATCCATTCTTCTTCCTTTTAAGTTTATTTTTATTATTTACACTATTACATTTGCCCCCATTATCCATGAGCATAACCCCCATACTGTACTGAGCTTCCTTTTTTCAAAACTCCACTTCTAGTTCTCTCCCTACTCTGCAAATTTTTCCTTTCAGATTCCCTGTTCTAAAGCAGGTAAATTCTCCCTGTTCTGTTTTCACAGGCCTTTTCCGTCACTTCACCACGGCCCCACTCCTGTCCTCCCATGTCGCCACTGTCTTTCCCTCCCTGTACTCTTGTTTCCACCCTGTTCTGCAACATTAGTTCTTTGATCGCCTAGATATGGGATTGGTTCCCTGAGTCTCTCCAAATCACTCAGCCACTCTATTCTATTTTTTTTTTGTCTTTTTTACTTAAAACTCATGGTCCATCTAAGCAGGGCACAACTAAGACTAATATTTTCAACCTGGGTACCCCCAATTTTTTGTGGAACAAAACCTAGAACATACCATCTTTCAATAAATCTGCTGCTGAAAATTGAGGGAGAAAAATAGTATCTTTGCAAACTAATGTCACTGAAAATTTGAGGTTTCTGCATGTACATTCTTTCCAGTGAATGTATCCCCATTGCCACAGCATTCATGTCACATCATGACTGAAGTCCTAAGGCCCATCCCTCCTCCTAACTGGCCTACTAACTCCCTCTGTCCTCACTTCTTCTGAGCCAATCTCCTTAATACTATAAGAGACATCTTTTTAGAGTGCAAATATGTTTATGTCCCTTCCTTCTTAACTTTTCTAGTGCTGTTGCATGGTTTTTTCAGTTGAAGTCCAAACTTCAAAAACATGCCTTTAATGGTATAGATCCTCCTTTACTTCCACCCATCCCTAACTGCTTTTTTTCCTGACACAGACTTCATGCCTGACCTTGCCTCATGAACAACTAATCTTGCTTCTCTGAACCTTCAACTTCGGGCCATTGCTCATGGCTCTTTGCCTGGAATATTAACATATCTCTTCCTTGTCCAAGCCTCAGCTTGGGGCTCATTGCTTCTGCCCTCGCTGTGGCTTCTCCCAGTCTAGAAAAAAAGCCCACCCTAAATGTTTCCACAGCACCTTCTTGTCACCCTTTTCCTAACGCCCGTCACACCTGATTTAATTATTTAGCACAGTCCCTCCTCCTTACCCCTTACTAAAGAGGAAGTTCCTGGATGGCAAAACTGTGTTTATTTTTTGTTTTCTTCATGTTTAGTTATAGTGCTCAATAAATATACACAGAGTAAATTAATCCCATCTCTTTCAGCTTTTGTTCTCTGCATGGTCCGATTCTCCCATATGAAACCTTCAATGTTTTGGATTAGTTTCTTACACTTCACTGTCACTTTCCAAATAAGCATGGGTCATGGAAGATTTACTTAATTCAGGAAATGAATAGAATAAATGTGTACATAGATTGCATGCCGTGGTAATTAAATTATTAGTGCTGAAGACTAGTATTGAGACTAGAGCACGTTCACATATGTTTTTATTTGTCAGAAGCAATAAGTAAAGATGAAACCTAGTAATTATAGACTGTGAATAAAAAGGAGTTTTCTGGGTGGTCTTCTGTAAGTCTTGAAGAAAGGGAAGAAAGAAGCCAACATCTGTCAGTATTTTCCCTGACTTCTTTATTAAATATAATACTGACCTTTGGATACTCTGTGCTGCTTTTCACAATCAAAGTGCAAGTATTTTTGCATGTGTGACACTGTTGTTTCAGACATTCATCAGCAGTTTTGTTCACTGTTTTGTGACTCTGTCTTCTGTGCTCTTGTCCTTCCCCTTCTATGCATTCCGGTCACACCCACACAACATGATGTCCTCAGCAAGACCTCCTCCAGCTTCTCTCTCACCCACCTCCTGCGAGTGGCTGGCCTCCGGCCATCTCCCTTTGCTTCTCTTCCACCAAATGATGCCAGATGAATGTGGCAAAATGTTTGTGTACAATCTAATACATATTTATTTCCACTGTTTTTTAAATTTTGTAAATTCTGAACATTTGTTACAAAATACCGATATTGGCAGTGATATATTGGCATTGCTTTAAAAAATAAAATATATAGTGTCATTTTTTTCTAGGATTGAGATAGGCAACACTTCCCAAAGGACCATCACTGTTACATCTGTAGAGGTCTCTTCTATTGAGGGGTTGAGTAGTGGCTCAGTCTTTCCCACAATCAGACAGGAGCAGCTCACCACATCCGTATTTATCCATGTAGTTCATTATATATTTGATTTTGAGCTATATGCTTTTATAGTTATGGAAATGTTCTTGCCCCCTCCAGGACACCACTAAGAAGTTAATAATTTAATATTCTTATTTTTTAAAGAAAAGGAATTTGTTCTACATGTCAATTCCTACGGGTGAAAGGAAAAATTTTTATCCCATAAACTATATTAACAGGCAGTAAAGGAGCTTCTTCATATGAGGCACAGAAAAGCACTGGAAAGATGCTCTCAGACTGTGCATACACAAGGACACTATTTTCAATAGACACGAATGTGTGAATTTAGGATGCAATAATCTTAACCTAGTGTAATCTTAAACATCCTAAACCTATTCCAACTGAGGAGATGAGAAAATGTTCCCCTTTGGCCTCTAATATGTCTTTCTCTTTATAGCCGGAAAGGCTATAACTCTGTCTGACCACATATCACCATTTGGCTTTGAGGATTACCAAAGCTCAGGGTGTGGAGAGAGTATTGTGAAGTTATTTCACTCATTGCATAGGGAAAGTTTGTTCCTGGCCTACTCAGTGATTTAACAATTTCTGACTCAATACAATATAAATCACATATGACATCTCTTCTAAGACTGCAGCATCAGGGTGTGAGTTTATACCCCTGAGGAGAGTTGTAAGGGGAGCAGAAAGTTCTGAGTTGTGGACCTGAACAGCTGTTCGGTGGTGGCAACAGCAGCTGTTGTAAGAAATGCCTTTCCCCGCAATGTGCTTCTCCTGCTCTCCCGTCCCCTTTCTTGTCAATAGCCAGTCAACATTTATTGATTGTGCAGAGGCTAAGGGCTAATTCTTCTGTGTAAGCTTATCCATCTGCCCCTCTTCTTTTGGCCTACATTGTCCCTCCAGGGTTTTATTTTGTTTTTATAAACATCTTTCTATCTGCCTGCCTCTTCTCACCATATGGCAATTCTGATATATATCTTTATTGTTAGAAGAGAAATGTGAAACAACAGGAGAGATGAGAGTCTCTAATGCAAAAAAAAGAAGGGATTTAGAACACTAATCATAGGAATGTATGGTTTAATAAATGCTTTTTTCAGTATGATTCTAATCACATTACTATTAAACTATTTTTTTGAAACAAGAAAGACCGATTTCCATAAATACAAATGTCTGCAACCAATGTCTCCAATTCTCTCTTATCTGTCAACACTGAACAATTCAATTTGGCCTCTTCCCTTACTGCTCCATTAAAACGGTTTTTACCAAAACACAGATGACCTCCACATAACAAACTAAAGAGTATCTTTCAATTCTCATATGACTAGGCTTTTCAGCAGCAAATAAGTCACTCAGGAATATTCACTTCTTTTTATTTTAAATTGTTTTCTATTTATTATACTATTACAGTTGCCCCAATGTTTCCCCCTTTGCCCCCCTCCACACAGCGTTCCCCATTCCTCAGGCAACCCTCCACCATTGCTCTGGTCCATGGGTCATTTGTATAAGTTCTTTCGCTATTCCATTTCCTATACTGTACTTAACATCCCATGGCTATTCTATAACTACCTATTTGTACTTCTTAATTCCCTAACCTCTTTGCCCATTCCCCCATACCTCCCTCCCATCTGGCAACCATCAAAATGCTCTACATGCCTATGATTCTGTCTCTGTTCTTGTGTGCTTAGTTTGTTTTTTAGATTCACCTGTTAATAGGTGTGTATTTATTGCCATTTTATTGTTCAGAGTTATGATCTTCTTCTTTTTCTTAAATAAGTCCTTTTAATATTTCATTTAATAATGGTTTGGCAATGATGAACTCCTTTAGTTTTTTCTTGTCTGGAAAGCTCTTTATCTGTCCTTCAATTCTTAATGATAGCTTTGCTGGTTAGAGCAATCTTGGCTGTAGTTCCCTGCTTTTCATGACTTTGAATATTTCTTGCCAATCCCTTCTAGCCTGAAAAGTTTCTTTTGAGAAATCAGCTGACAATCTTATGGGAATTCCCTTGTAGGTAACTAACTTGTTTTCTCTTGTTTTTAAGATTCTCTCTATCTTTAACCTTTGGCATTTTAATTATGATGTGTGTTAGGGTGGGCCTCTTTGCATCCGTCTTGCTTGGGACTCTTTGTGCTTCCCAGACTTGCATGTCTATTTCCTTCACCAAATTAGGGAAGTTTTCTTTCATTATTTTTTCAAATAGATTTTCAATTTCTTACTCTTTCTCTTCTTCCTTTGGCACTGCTATGATGCAAATATGATGGAACACTTGAAGTTGTGCCATAGGCTGCTTTTCCCTCGTTTTTTAGATTATTTTTTCTTCTTGTTCTGATCAGTTGTTTTTTGCTTCCTTATGTTCCAAATCATTGATTTGATTATTGGCTGCATCCACTCCATTGTTGTTTCCCTGTAAATTGTTCTTTATTTCAATTAGTGTATCCTTCATTTCTTTTTTTAATTTATTTTTTATTGTTGTTCAAGTACAGTTTTCTGTCTTTTCTCCCACCCCTCTTCATCACCCCAATGCTCCCCATCCCCCTCCCCCATTTCCACACCCCCCTGTCATTGTCCTTTAGTCCTTATAATTGTTTCTGTAAACCCTTCACCCTTTTCCTCCATTATCCCCTCCGCTTTCCCCTCTGGTCACTGTCAGCCTGTTCTCAATTTTAGTGTCTTTGATCTACTTTGCTTGCTTGTTTGTTTTGTTGATTAGGTTCCTGTTAATAGTGAGATCATATGATATTTGTCTTTCACCGCCTGGCTTATTTCATTTAACATAATGCTCTCCAGTTCCATCCATGCTGTTGCAAAGGGTAGGATCTCCTTCTTTCTTTCTGCTGTGTAGAATTCCATTGTGTAAATGTGCCATAGTTTTCTTATCCATTCATTTACTGATGGGCACTTAGGTTGCTTTTAGCACTTGGCTATTATAAATTGTGTTGCTACGAACATTGGGATGCATCAGTTCTTTTGGATTGGTGTTTCAATGTTCTTAGCATATAATCCTAGCAGTGGAATTGCCAGGTCAAAAGGCAGTTCCATTTTTAGTTTTCTGAGGAAATTCCATGCTGTTTTCCATAGTGGTGACACCAGTCTGCAATCCCACCAACAGTGCACTAGGGTTCGCTTTTCTCCACAACCTCTCCAATACTTGTTGTGTGTTGATTTGTTTATGATAACTATTCTGACACGTGTGTGAAGTGGTATCTCATTGTGGTTTTAATTTGCATCTCTCTGATGGATAGCGATACTGAGCATCTTTTCATATGTCTCTGGACCCTCTGTATGTCATCCTTGGAGAAGTGTCTGTTCAAGTCCTTTGCCCATTTTTTAATTGGGTTGCTTGTCTTCTTAGAGTGGCATCGTATGAGTTCTTTATATATTTTGGAGATCATACCCTTCTCTGAGGTATCATTGGCAAATATGTTTTCCCATATGGTTGGTTATCTTTTTGTTTTAATGCTGTTTTCTTTAGCCATGCAGAAGCTTTTTATTTTGATGAAATCCCATTTGTTTATTCTTTCCTTTATGTCCCTTGCTCTAGGGGACATATCAGTGAAAATATTGCTGCATGAAATATCTGAGATTTTCCTGCCTATGTTCTTCTCTAGGACTTTAATGGTATCATGACTTATATTTAAATCTTTTATCCACCTTGAATTTATTTTTGTGTATGGTGTAAGTTGGTGCTCGAGTTTCATTTTTGTATCCTTCATTTCTTACTGGATCTTTTTTATGCTGTTGAGGTCCTCACTAAGTTCCTTGAGCATTCTTATAACCAGTGTTTTGAACTCTGCATCTGATAGATTGTTTATCTTCATTTTGTTTTGTATTTTTTTCTGGAGTGTTGATATGTTCTTTCATTTAGGCCACATTTCTTTGTCTCCTTATTTTGGCAGCTTCCCTGTATTTGTTTCTATGTTTTAGGTAGAGCTGCTATGACTCTCTGTCTTGGTAGTATGGCCCAACATAGTAGGTGTCCTGTAGGGTCCAGTGGCACAGCCTTCCCTATTACCCAAGCTGGGTACTTGAGATGTGCCCCTTGTGTAGGCTAAGTACATCCTTCTTTTGTGGTTGAGCCTTGGTTGCTGTTGGCAGGTCAATGGAAGGGATTTACCCAGGCCAGTCAGTTACAAGGATTGGCTTGACCACTGATCACCAACCTCCACCCTCTGTGGAGGATCAGCTGTGCAGGGGGTGGTGGTGTTCTGATATGGTCTGTAGCTGTCTACTGGGTGTGCAGGCCCTGCGGTTTCTTGGGTGTGCAAGCCAAGGTCAGCTCGCACCTGTATTTCTCCTGGGCCACCCTTCCTGAGGTATAAAGCAATCCGAGATGGCTGCAACTTGTTCAGGGCTTGGAGATTCCCAGGCAAAGCCAAGCTATGAATCTAGGTTGGCTGTTGCTAGTGCCATGCCTGGTGCCATGAAGCAAGAGGTAAGGGAGATGGGGATTCACTGAAGCTGGTTGTTGCTTGTTTGAAAGGATTTAGAAAGTTGTGAAGCATGAGCCAATATCAGCCATTCATATGCAAAAGCACTGTTAACAGCTGTAAGTTGGATGGTACAGAGAGCCTCAGGGCATCTCCAGGGCAGGACAAACAGTGTTACCCAGGTTGCTGGAGTGTCAGGCATGGTACCTGCTTGCAGATTCTGTGGCTCTGTTGTGAGGGGGTTCAGAGAGGGGTCAATTGTGTCTGCCCACCTTTCTGTCTGGGAGAAAGCTGTCCCCCAGCTCCCACTTTGATGACAGACACTTCCGTTCCTCCCTGTGTGCCACTGGTGCCTTTCAAGCTGCTACCCCAGTGCTGCAGTTCAGAGGCAGTGAGTCCGAGTAGTTTGTGTGGGTTCTTTAAGAGGAATTGCTTCAGACTCCAGAAGTTTCTTTCACCAAATCAATCCCTGCTAGTTTTTGCAGCAAGAAGTTTTGGAGACTTATCTTCCTGGCACTGGAAACCTGGGCTGGGGGCTTGGTGTGGGGGTGGGACTCTTCGCCCCTAAAATATCCTTCCTGAATTTTTATCCACCACACGTGTATGTAAGACCAGCCTGTTTCACATCTCCACCCCTCTACCAGTCTGGATGAATGTGGTTTCTTTAATTCCATAGTTGTCAAACTTCCATTTAACTTGGATTCTGATGGTTCTGAGTGATGGTTGTTCGATAATTTGGTTGTAATTTTGATGTGATTGTGTGAGGAGGCAAGCTGTGTTTACCTATGCCACTATCTTGACCAAAAGTCGAATCCCCCTTACTTCTTTTTTTGTGAAATGTCATATGGTTCACACGACTTCACACTCTCCTGGATCCCCCCCCTCACCTCTAAAAACACCTTCTCATTCTCTCAGCGAATTGCCTCTACCTGACCTGTAAATATATGTATTTCCCAGAGCTTCTCCCTCTCATCTCTTCTTTAGTTATTCCTAGCTCTAATTGGTCTTATAAAGCTTCATAGCTTTAAATACCATCTGTTTGTTTGCAATTTTAAAGTTCTAGCTCTAGCTAAGATTCTTCCTTTTAAACACCAGACTTTATATTGGTCTGATTTTTTGACAGCTCTGCTTGAATTTACCTCGGCTAAAACTAACCTCAAACAACTCCAACCGCCTTTGTCTTACTCAGTTTCCTTATCTTGGGAGAATCATTGTCCCACAATTGTGCGTATCATAAAGGTAGGATTCCTTCTTGATGAGTTCCTTCAGTCTCTATATGAAATGCTTCAGTGGTAGGTCACTTTAACCTCCCATGTATGTCGTTAATTCACTTTTTTCCATTTTTCACTCTTACCATTCTAGTCTATATACTGTTTTCTCTGGCCTAGAATATGACAATAATTTTTGAAGTTGTCTCTTTTATTCTTACCCACTCTACTTTGTTATCTCAAAAACATCAATAATGAGCTTTTAAATTTTAAACCCTGAGAATGTCACTAACTGATTTGTAATACTTTAGAGGTTTCCTATAGCACGTAGAATAAAATGCACTCTCATTAACTCACCTCTACATGCCTGAGTGATCTGGCCCTGCTGACTTCTTCATTTTTATCCTGTGGTCCATACTCAGCCCCAGTGGACCCCATCACTGTTCTTCACACATGCTGTTGCCTCCACCATGGAGGCTGTTTCACATTTAGGCTCATTCTCATCCTCCAGGTGTCAACTTAAATGTTATTTTCCCAGAGAGGCCTTTCCTGACAATCCAATCTAAATTAGATTCTCATCTACTCCCTTCTAGTATACATCACATTACCGTATTATTTTCCTTCATAGAACTTATCGCAATGTATGTGCATGTACTTTCTTGCTTAAGGCCTGACTAGCTTCTGAAATAAGAGCTACATGAGGATTGGGGGTCCATATCTGCTTTTTGTTTGTTTTTTTGTCACATGTGTGTATATGTTTTAACAATCACACATTTAGTTAATAAACTAGTGTTTAACAATTTACCTAGCAACAAAATTTGTATTATTCCTACTTCCAAAATCATAAAGAAATATGGGCCAAATGTTGTTTGAACTCTGATCATCTATACAGAGTATGGATGATAAAGCAGTGTTAGATCTCAGGATAAGTTAGGATATCTGGTAGAAATTATAGAGTAATTTGAGACTAAAGGGAAATCAAAGCAGAGAGAGAAAGTAGAAAAGAAAGAAAAGAACTGTTATATGGGAAACTCTGGGGACTAAATTTTAAAAAGAGAGAGAGAGATACAGTAATTCATAGAAAACTAAACCCAAGGAATCACAAAAATTAGGTTTGGGCATATTTTAATATATTGGGACATCAAACCAAGTGTTTCAGGATGGACATAAAATGCCACTTTTGAAATAAAGCCAACAATCCTGCTCAAAATCAGTTTAATCAGGTTGTTAAATCCAAGATGTATATTCAATTTAGATCAAGGTAGATCTGAATTAGGGAGAGTCCCTGGGAACGCTTTGGAGGAAATACCATGAGTGGAAAAACTCTCCCTTCTCCAGATGGGGATCTGTTTCAAGTTCCTGAAAGTGCCAGGGCAATGGAGGAATTCAAAATATTTGTGGTGAATGGTGTGGTCGACTCACTAATACCCAGCCCTCACAGTCCAGCTGCTTGCGGTTGAATCAAGCTCAGATGGTAGACCCTTATTTGCCTAAATCAATAATGGTCATCCCTCAAGGTCACACACCTAAGCTACAAGGATTGGCTAAAGGGAGGAACATGTGACCTTATTCAGGCCAATCAAATGCCAAGTGGAAATTTTGGGAAATCCTGGGAAATGCTTCTTGGTTAGTAAATAAGGAACACAGGAAGAGATAATGCTTTTCTTCTAGATTTTGCAGTGTGCAAATGTAAGTTTAGAAATCGACTACCACCTTAAGATGACGCCAACATTCCCAGGAAGGCAGAGCCAAGGGAATTAAAGGGAAAAGGAGATTCATCATCAAAGAAGCCAATCTTGAATCACACCTTCTTTAGGCTCCCAGTTAGGAGCACAAAAAGTATCTTTGTAGACTAGTCATTTTAAGTTTGACATTATCTTATTTACTGTGGAAAGCACTTAGTTGATGAAATGTCCAAGATATAAACAGCACAAGGAAAAAAACATCAGACAGTTGTTTTTTTTAAATCAGATTTTGTAGGAAGTGGGATGATCCTTACCCTCCCACTCTACAGTCTTTTGACTCCAGTGGGGAGAAGGCTATTGGTAGGCTGCCAGCCTCATCTCCTACTGGATCAAGCTAGGGTAGAGGTAGGATGGGGGAGGGGGTGATCGTGTTCCTCTCTGAACCAGGATACTTGATGGACAAGAGAACAATAATACTCTCTTACAAAAACTTGCAATGAAAGTTTTTTGTTTTTATTTTTTTTAAGTGAAGAAAAACAAAACAAACATGAAAGTTGTGCTACATTCCTTATTTTTCAACATTATTTGTCATCAGTTAATTGTAAATCATCATGTTAATAATACTAATGATCATTATAACAACAATAGAAACACTGATAATAATAGATAACATTTGTGTAGGTTCCACTATGTGCTGAGCACTGTTATAAGCATCCATGATGTTTTACCTCCTTCAAACTATATATGAAATAGGTACTTATTAGTCTCCCAATATTATAGACAAGAAAATCAAAGTACAAGAGGGTTAGGTAACTTGTCCAAGATCATGTTTCCCTTGAATATAAGAGCCTATTTTTAAACTGACATTCAGGTTCTAGCAGCTGGGGCCCTTAAGCATTACCAAAGCCCCAAGTTACTGTGGGGATATAAGTTGAAGACTATAATGGAAAATTTATTTTGCTCTCATCAATTTACAGTTCGTCATTTTCTTTTTAAGCCCAGCATAAGAATGCTTTTTTTTCATTTTTAAATACAGTGGAAACCATATCTATATTTGTCATGCATTCATTGATATTTCTCATGATTGTAAATTCAATACAATTTTCTACTTATGTTACCAAAAATCACCTTTTATTTTAAACTACATTAAAATAAAGAACATATACTACAAGAAGCACTTATAAGGAATTTAATATAATGCATTACTAAGTTTATCCTATAAGAGAATGAGATCTGCTTCATTTAAGTTTTCAATTACTAAAACAAGCCAAAAAAAATTTCTCACAGCCCTGTCCAGGTAGCTCAGTTGGTTAGAGCATCATCCTAATATGTCAAGGTTACAGGTTCAATCCTCAGTCAGGGCACTTGTAAGAATCAACCAATAAATGTATAAATGGAACAAAAAAGCAATATTCTCTTCTCTCTCTCTCTCTCTCTCTCTCTCCCTCCCTTTCCCTCTCTCTAAAATCAGTCAATAAAAATATTTTTAAAAAATCCTCACATTTCATTATTCCAAAGACATATGAGGCAGTTTTGACTGCACGAGGACCTAAGTTTACTCAAAGTATCAGTAAGGAGGAGGTTGTTTCCTGGGTTCACACAATGCATGGCTAAATTATTATCCACAAAATCATTCAAGAAAACCTCTTGTGTGGCAAAATAAGCATCTGAACTGTAAAATATTATATATGACTCTATTTCATATGCTAACAGGACTAGTCCATCATTCACTTTAACCTAGGACATTAAGTAGGTTAAGTTTTTGGACCTAAGTGAAGGAAGGCATTAAAACCCCATAAGCTTCCCTTCAGACATTTTGAATATGACATCTCTGTCATCTGTGAGACTGGATGTAACTATTATTCCCCTCGCTGCAGTAAACATTTAAATATGTTGGTTTTCTGCTCCCAGGGGCTTCCTCGCTGCTCCGCCAAATCTGTTAATGTAGAAGATTGAGGTCGAGAAGAAAAACTTACAAGACCTGAGAGGAGTCTGAGATGGAGAAGAAAAGACAGGCATAAGAAAGGGAATGATAAAAGATCAATTTATCGTCGTCCACAAAAATGGAGTTATTCACATACAAAGAAATAGAATGAAAATGCTCCTTAAATTGGCAAAAAAATATGCTTGTCCTGAAGCACGGATCCCAAGAGAAGGGATTTTACATAATGAAACTACTTCAAGATACTATCCCTTTCCACTGATGAATATTAGAAAGATATCTATTTTAAAGCACAGAGAGATTCTTGCAAGTATAGAAACATTTAAAGATAATTTGTGGTTTGTGAAAAAGGCAATTATTATTAATTACTATGAGTTTCTTAAAATTATTGGCGGCGGCTACAACAGTCTATCTGAACAACTACCATCAACAGTATATTTTATATAAAGGTAAACGTGAACTTCTTATCTGACTTTTCACGAGTGAACCCACCTACTCACCACCACTGAGGAAATGCGATTCCTACTCTAACAGTGAAAAGAACTCGTAAGTCAGACTCAGACATGAGGGGGGGGTAGTTTTTTTACATTTATTTTAATTGTATTTTCTTCACTACCATTTATCCCCTTATACCCTCTTCACCTCCATTTACCCACCCTTCTTGCAATCACCACACTGTTGTCCATGTCCATGAGTCCTTTTTTTTAGCTTGATCCCTCTACCCCACAACAGCACCCTCCCACCCCCAAGAGCTCTCATCCTGCTCTCTACCTATGAGTCTGTTCCCATTTTGCTTGTTAGTTGAGTTTGTTCATTAGGTTCCACATAAGAGTAAAATCATATGGTGTTTTTCTTTTTCTGACTGGCTTATTTCACTTAGCATAATGTTCTCCAGGTCCATCCACCTGTTGCAAAGGGTAAAAATTTCTTCTTCTTATGACCTAGTAGTATGCCTTGTGTCAATGTCCATAGTTGTCTTATCTACTCATCTACTCATGCACATTTGGGCTGCTTCCACATCTTAGCTACTGTACATGATGCTACAATGAACATAGATTCAACTCAATCCCCATCAAGATACCAATGATGTACTTCAGAGAACTAGAACAAATATTTCAAAAATTTATATAGAATCACAAAAGACCCCCCAATAACCACTCTTGAGTATGGTTATGATGAACAAAGTTGGAGGAATCACGCTACCTAATATCAAACTATATTGTAAGGCCATAGTAATCAAAACAACATGTTACTGACATAAAAGCAGACACAGATCCATGGAACAGAATAGAGAGCCCAGAAATAAACATCTTTACAGAAGCTATAGTTTTTAATCCCATCACAGCTACATTTAACTATTTG
Source organism: Macrotus californicus (assembly GCA_007922815.1). Classification (NCBI taxonomy): domain Eukaryota; kingdom Metazoa; phylum Chordata; class Mammalia; order Chiroptera; family Phyllostomidae; genus Macrotus; species Macrotus californicus. The sequence continues at coordinate 2,013 of VMDR010022676.1, read as the reverse complement.
ATTTGGCTGACCACTTAACTTTATGAAGCACCAGTTTTTCTTACTAGAAAAATTGTCCCCTGGCTGGTGTGCCTCAGCGGATTGAGTGTTGGCCTGTGAACCAAAGGGTCACCATTTCTATTCCCAGTCAGGGCACATGCCTGGGTTGTGGGCCAGGTCCCCACCCAGCAGGGGGTGTGTGAGAGGCAACCACACAGTGATGCTTCTCTCCCTCTCTTTCTCCCTCCTTTCTTCTCTCTAAAAATAAATAAATACAATCTTTAGAAAAATCACTTCCCCACCTCACAGTGTTGAGAAGAAGCCCTGAAATCAATATGTAAAAGCACATCATTTCCTTCTTCCTTTCTCTTTTTTTTTCAAACTTTGGAAACAAACCTGGTCTTAGAGGAGCAAACATATAATAAAAGTGATGTTTTTATAGTACTTTCCATGCAATCATTGTGATTGTTGTTAATGCTTCCATTTAATTATTAAAATAACCACTAAAGTAATTATTACTATCTGTATGTTATATATCAGAAAATTGAAATTCAAAAAGTTTTAATAACTAGATCATATAATTATCTGTTAGTATTTGCTAAGTGTTTACTAGGTTCTAGGCAGTAAGCTAAGGACCACGTACACAAAATGCCTGTGCTGGGTTTTTGCCTTTTTTGAAGTCCCATCTGGTAAGAATGAAAGGCAATGCATAAGTTCACATTCTCTTACTAGCCAAGGCCAGTACAGCCAAAGCCCTCTGACTCTTCTTACTACAGCAGCCTGATTCTTATGTTCGGTAACAAGCTATCATCCTCATTCTCACACACTCTTAGAATATAGTATCTGTAGAATAGATCTGATGCTTTCTCCTGGGACTTACCCTGTATGTGGCGGTTTATCTCCTCAGGAGAACATACCTCCCCAGACCACAGAGCTTCACCTGCCCTACAACACGGCACCCGGTTTCATCTTTTTCCTTGGTCTCACCCACTCAATGCAAACATGCATTGAGAACTTTCTATGTCCCAGGCCTTTTGCTATGCTTTTAGGATAAAATATATACATGAGAATAAACAATGTTAAAGTATTTTTTAAAAATTGCTGTTTTTCAGAGGTGAGAATATAATAAGGGAAGATTGTCATTGAATAGATGAGAGAGAACTACTGTAGACACTAGGAGAGATTTCTCTAAAAGATGAAATGAGCCCTGGCTGGTGTGGCTCAGTGGACTGCACGCCAACCTGCAAACTGAAAGGCTGCCTCTTGGATTCCCAGTCAGGGCACATGCCTGGGTTGCAGGCCAGGCACATGAGAGGCAACCATACATTGCTGTTTCTCTCCCTTTCTCCCTCCCTTCCCCTCTCTCTAAAAATAAATAAAATCTTTTTTAAAAAGATGAAATGAAACATGAATAAAGCCTGGTCCATATTATCTGCTTGGTATCTGGGTGGGCTGATGTAAAAGATAAAGGGTTAAGTATAAACTTCTTGTGACTGAGCTGATGTGGCACAGGAAGGGGTCATGCCCAGGTGGATAATTATACCTTAAGCTCAGGAAAACCATCTTGCATATATAATATATATATTTTAAAGTCAAATCTATATAGATGTCATTTGTAGCAATAGAAAGTTGGATTCCCCAGGGAGAATATCTAAAGAGAAGAGGAAGGGGACCAAAGAAGGCAAAACTTGGAGGAATAACACAGTTAAGGAAGAGGAAGGGGTGAACTCAGACATAGATGTCATTCTTTCCGAGGGAGTCCTCATCTGTGATTGAGCAGTCAGACTTCAGCAGTCTTCACAACCTTGCAAACAGCTTTATAACAGAACCACATGCCAGAAAATACTTAAATAAAATCTATTCACAATACCTTTAAATAAACTTACTGGATTGGCATTTCAATCAGAAAATTTTATAAGGTTATCTTTATTAAAGCACATGAGTAAAGAATAGATGAATGAAAAAATGTCCTTCATGGATGAATGGCTACAGAAAATGTGTTATCACACACACACACACACACACACACACACA
>VMDR010022675.1:0-16072 GCA_007922815.1 Macrotus californicus | reverse complement strand
TGCTTAATAAAACAATGCTTTTTTCCAAGTGTTGTTTGTAACTTTAATATTAAGAGATAGTTATATAAAATTCTATCAATTATATAAGTAAAATTTATAAAAATTATATACAGATGGATGCCGGATATATCCGGCGCTCGTCCACACAGGTCATCAGATGGGCGCCGGATATATCCGGCACCTGTACCGAAAGGGTTAAACGATAGCTACAGCAGTTGAAGAGCTTCATAGAATGAAATAAGGACAATTGAGAGAGCAGAAAAAGAAGTATTTCCTGGAAATATTAGGGAGGGCTTCCTAAAGGAGGGGGTATTTGAGCCAAACCTTTAAGGGTGAGTAGGAGTCAGCCAAGCAGATCTGGTGTGAAGGAACCTTCAGGTATAGAGCAAGATGTGTGCCAATCTGCTCCAGAGTGAACCTTGCACTTCAGACCATGCAAGCAGTTCAGTGTGACTGTGGTGCATGGCCTGTGAGGAGGGTTGGTGTGCGGTGAGGAGACCAAGGCAGTCAGGGAGGGACTGACTCTTGTGTGCAGTGGTGAGCCAGAGGAGGGTCTATTCGACTTCTAAATTTTATTAGGAATGTTGTCAAATGTACTGCGCACCACTCACCTAGATGTGACACTTACTAACACTGAAAGGCAGTGGAAGATATTATGGGATTTAGTCCCTAACACTTCCTAAGAAGGATATTTTCCTACAGTGCCACAAAGCCCTTTTCACACCTTGGAAAGTGAGCCCTAATATCCTGCCTGTGTTCAGATTTCCCCAGCTGTCCTGAGAATACCTTTTATGATATTTCCTCAGGACAGGAATTGATCTAGATTTATGCACTGCACTTGCCATTTAAGGGTCTCGACTTCCACACACTGACCTTCGTTTTTGAGATGCTAGAGATACAAACTTAACTGAGACTCAGTCTCCACATTAGGCACGTCAGATTCCAGTTGCGGGCCCTGACACATGCCTTGGAGAAAGGTGTATTTCACAACAGTGCTACGGTGCTAGAGGGGACGAGTTGTGGACACGGGGAGGCTGATGACAGAGCCCACCCTTGGTAGGAACAAGGGAAACTTCCTGGAAGAAGGGATACCAGCACAGAGAAGGGGCAGAATCTCATCTAAGTGTGAGAGAAATCACTTTGGTTGTGATAATGGCAGACAGACCATCTAGACGAGAGAGCAGAGCAGAAAGACCAGGAGGGGCGACGGGACAATGATGCAGGCAAGAGGAGGAGTGCTTGGATGAGCGGACAGTGGGGCTGGGGTGGATATGATCACAGGGAGAGGAGAGTTGAGGACCAGCAAAGGCTTGCCTAATACTGAGCTATCCTTCAGACAGACAGCAAATATTGTGCCATTGCCTCCTATGTGCACATAATAGCTTAAAAAGTGTCTCCAGAAGGGAGCAAAACTCAATGGAAAAGCTTCATACTGGGAGCTTGTCTTGGATGGTAGTTCCGACACTAAGACCCCCCAGGTGAAATACGGGTGACAGTGTTGGCCATGGGTCAGATTAACTCACAGCTTTGTGGGGAAATGAATAAGGCAGTGCCAAGATGTGGAGGTGTTCTGATGGTGGTTGAATATGAAATACAATTTCATGGTTCAGAATGCTGCATTATGATCTTAGTTCCAGGAAACTAACATGGGGCGAGAAAATAAAATTTTAAAACCTTTATGTGAAGTATATCATAATTCTTATTGATAATTTTTCATAACTGATCTCTACAATCTCATTGGAGTATATATTGTGTATCTACTCAACTGGTTTTAAATGTATCAATACTTTTCACATAAAAATGCAAAAAAACATAATTTACACTTCAGAAATGCAGTGTTAAAAGTTTGTTCTTTGCTGACAGTTGAAAGTATGAGATAAAGAAAAGAAAAGCATCATAATTTATAATTGCTATAGGAATTCTGGGTCGGGACAAGGCTCATGAAATTGGTCAACACACCAGATCAGGATTCTGTTGGGGGGAAACCGGATGTTTTGCTGCAGGCAGTATGTCTACCCCTTCCTAACAGTGTTGAATTTCTTCCCAGGAAGAGTGATTGTCGCCACAAGTAAAGCCGTTTACATCTTGGTTCCATTACCTCTAGAAAAACAAATACAGGATCTTCTAGCAAGCCGTAGAGTGGAGGAGGCTTTGGTTTTAGCAAAAGGAGCCCGGAGGAACATTCCAAAGGAAAAATTTCAGGTTTGTGATTAGCTGGTCATAGAAAGCATGCCTTCAAGCCACCAAGCAGAAAACATTTGAATTTAACCCACATTCGGGGGCTCCTCGTGTGCGCCAGACCTGGCAGATTGCATCTGCATCTGTTACTGAACTGCCCCAGCACAGCCACGTTGCACGGTGGAGGCAATAGGCGGCAGAGCAGCCAGGCAGCTGGGCTGATGGGGTCCTGCTAACAGGCTGAGTCGGGTTTGAATCTCTGACTTCCATTCCTCATATGCCAAGTCGTATTTCTAGTCGCCTTTCTCCTCGGTGGGCTTCGGAGAAGAATCAGGGACATGATCCTTAAAAACCAAAAGAGCAACATCAGGTTAATTTGTTTCCTAATGTAGAATTTATGTTTTGTTGGGATGGGATGAGTTTTAAGAGTTCAGATTCATGTTATCTTCAGGAAAAGCTTTGTTAAATATATTTGTAACCATCTAATATGGCAGGAACCCATCTAATTAATTTCCTTAGGAGAAAACATTAATGCACTTAAAAAACACTAACTTTAATATAGTTGGTACAGTAAATATAATGGAAATAATAATCACAAATTATTCTTAGGTCTGATGAAATCAAGTTCCCTCCCTAAAAATTGCTACTTGATCAGCTGTTAGGTTACTTCAGGCTACTGTATGTAGTTGAGAGAAATACAGTGTAATACGGGTATGTGTACACTTCATCTGACTATCTCAGTCAGTCATTAGAAGTTCTCATGAATTAAGAAGAATCCCCTGATTGTTACAGATGGATCCGGTTTGCACATGTGTATGTGATTGTTGTCAAGTGAAATAATGCTTTTTGGCCTCAGCGGCTTTATGCTGAAAAGGGTAGATTCTGAAAGTAAAAGACAGGAGGTGTACGTTATGGTCTTGGGGTGTGAAAAAGGGCATCTTTTATATACACATTTTTTAACCCTCACTTGAGGGTATGCCTATTGATTTTTAGAGAGAGAGGAAGAGGGAGATAGAGAGAAAGAGAGAGAAACAGAAACATTGATCAGTTGTCTTCTGCATGCGTACTGACCGGTGATTGAACCTGCTACCTAGTTATGTGGCCTGAACAGGAATCGAACCTGCAACGTTTCGGTGCATGGAATGTTGTCCCAACCAACTGAGCCACTCGGCCAGGGCTCTATTTAAATATGGGTAAACTTTTCATCTTCCATCCTAATTTTTTATTTTTTAAAAGCCTGATGTGATTTCTTTTAAATTTTTTTATTTATTGATTTTAGAAAGAGAGGAAGAGAGAAAGTGAGAGAGAAATAATGATTTGTTATTCCACTATTTATGCATTCACTGATTGCTCCTCATATGTGCCCTGACCAGGGATCAAACCCACAACCTTGGCATATCAAGATGTTGGGACTATGTTCTAACCAACTGAGCACCCAGCCAGGACCCCTTCCTAACTTTTTAAAGTAAGACCTATCAGCACTCAGCAGAGGGCAGCAAAAGCAAAAAGAAGAAAGCTCCTGCTCAGGGCCTGCTCTGCCCGCGCTTCTGCAGTGTTTTCCTGACACCTCCTAGTAGGGAGGGTGGCTCTGCTGAGAAGGTGCTGGACCAGACAGCCGCGGGTCTGAGACCTGCCCTGCTGGCCTTCCTTTACCTTCTGTCCACCTGTAGAGCGGGCATGCGAGCTCCTGTCTGTAGCCAGGGTGGATGTCTAGACAGGCCATGTGTTGGGGTGTCCCCTCCTCTTGCTCACACACATGTGCACACTTTAAGTTTGTAACATTTTATTAAAGGGGTTGTCAATGTCGTTTGTCTGCTTTTTGCTTTTTCTTCTCTGTTTTTGCCAAGGGTAGAGATAGGCAGTCAGTATTAGAGAATGTTACTAGTCATCTTGCTCTTTAATCTGTTATCTTAGTTGGCGTTTTTCCTTCCTAACATGCCCTCTGCCTTCTCCCTGTTGCTCCAAACACATATATCCAGCCCTGGAAACACCCTCAGAACGGCTCTAATCCAGCCCTTATTCACAGTGCCTGCTGTAGCTGCTGGCACACAGACCCTTCTGTTTTGCCTGGATGACTTTAATAGCCTCCCTCCTATGGATCTGTGCCACCCTCCACGCCACTCTGGAATGATCTTTCTAAAACATAGACCAAATCCTTTGCTTAAAATACATCAGTGGTGCCCCATTGCTTAAGGTGATGTGCACCCCTTGAAGGCATGCCACGTCTGGCCTCTCCGACTTCTGTCCTCTCCCCTGTGAGACATGCCTGAGCCCTACACTTCACCTCAAAGGGTGGAGGACACAGGGAACTAATCACTGTTGAGGCCTACAATGTTAAGCCCGCTGAGAGGCATTTTAAAACATTTTTTAATATTCAAAACAATTAAAAAATAAATAACCAGTACCATTATGCAAAGACAGGAAGACACAATGGCTGAGGCCGCTTTGCCTCTGGACAGGAGGCTGGTGAAGTCAGAGCAGCTTCCTTTACCCCTTGTGCCTCCCTCCCCAGTTGGTGGAACATGCCACACATGTTCACACACCTCTCTATGTTTCCCCTTTGCCTTACTTGTTGTTTATCCTCTGCTATTATGGGAGCATACTTCCATACTCAATAAAATACTGTTTCAATACCTTCCTTAAATATCCCTGTCCTCTGAATCCTTCCCATTCCTCCAGGCAGAGCTAAAAACTCCCCTGTGCTTCTGCAGTTATATATGTTAACATTTAACCCACATCCGTTTACTCCTCAGGTCCACACTTTCCCTCCCCGAGTTCCTGGATGGACTCTTCTCTTTCTGTTCCTCACCCCTGCTCATTTCTGGGCTGAAATACAAAGGAATGGATGAATGGGTAATTCAGAGCTGCAAACTGCTCTTCAAACAGAGCTCTGATATAATGAATTGTGGAGCAGAAGGTTTTTTGTTTAGAGATAATTTTTCCTAATTAGGTGTGTATGTTTTTAAGGGTTAGGTGTGACTTATAATAAAGCACATTACTTATTTTAACTTTCGGATGCTTGCGACCAAATGCTAGACCCCGGGCTTAGAGAAACCTTAAAGGGAGAGAAAAGGAGACCAGATGTTCAATAGACTGGCATTTCACCATTTTACTCCGTTCTCTTCATTTAAAGCAAGTATTGGTTTTACTTCATTGAGTTCTGAACTGGAGAGGGATTTATCCAGAAGTTTAACTGTGGGACAGGGATTAAAGGAATATTCCTCCTAGAGATCCAAACAGAGAATTTAGACTTTTAAAAGCCAGTGTTTCTTAAAGAGGAAAAACATCTCTGGAACAACTAGGGAAAGAAGAAGCCCCTGACCCAGGAAAAAAAATGTCCTATGTAAAGGACTGCTTTTCATAGTGTGTCTGAAAATCAACAAGAAATTCCTCTGTAAACTCTTCATTTGTCTGCTGGAGAGCAAAGGTGTTTACTCAGCCCTCCAAACAAATGCTTTCATTCTGTGACTAAAGGCACTTAAATTCAGGTTCTGCTGTGTTCTGAGAAAGGGGTATGTGAAAATAAACATCTATTGAAAAGCAAAAAGAAAAGGAAGGAAGGAAGGCAGACAGACTTAAATTATGCTAAGGTTTAGGATGCTATAAAAAAAAGATGCATCAAGAAGAAAAAGGTTTGTGTCAAAGATTTTTGATTTGTGTCAGGTACTGTGGACGGTATTCACGTGTGAGTTGGAACTCTGACGCTGTCTCTCCCTGCAGGTGATGTACAGAAGGGTTCTGCAGCAGGCGGGGTTCATACAGTTTGCACAGCTTCAGTTCCTGGAAGCTAAAGAGCTCTTCAGGTAATTTGAGGTGTTGGTAGCAAGATTTCCAAGTGTTCCTCTGCGGTCAGGCCTTCATTCCAGCTGTGACACTGTAGTGGAAATGCTGCTGTGGTTAGATTGTGGTTCAGGTGGTAATGGTGAGGCTCATTCTTGACCACCCTCACCCACCTTAGCCTTAGTTCAATTGTCCTGTTTTAAAGAGGATAGGAACTGAGGAGGGCTGGACATGACAGTCCTGTGAAGAGAGGAGAGGGCAGTTCTAAAGAGTGAATCTGATAACATGAAAGATTTTTAGGAAAATACCTGTTGTTCACTTCTCCTTTTCTCCATAGGTTTTACAAGAAGCTCTGAGTTTACAAAAAGAGCAGGTGCTTCTGGGAAGACTTATGAAAACAGTTCTTTTTCTAAAGACTTTGTAAACGGCCTACTCATGGTTAGCTCTCTCAGGAAGTCACGTTTCTCTCAGGGAGGTCCCCTGGCTTTATGAGTGACCCTGTACCATGGGCCGTCTCACCTTTCCTCTCACCACCCCTGTCTCAGCACTTCCAAGCTGCCCTTTCCTCTCGCGCTGTGTGCTCAGTGAGGCTGTGGTTCACGTGCTTGCTCGGCACGCTTTGCAGAAGATTAAGTTAAACCTGCAACCATAGTCTAAATACCCTACTAAAGCATTGTCTATGAATAAGTTTTAAAAATGTCTGACGGGAATAGATTCTGCACAGTTTAGAGCCATCTACAAGACAAAATGTATATGAAACTTCTGAAGAGACCCCATTCATCTCAGTAACAACTGCAGCAGAACATCACTTTGTAGCTTGCTGTCCAGCGCCTGTTCTGGGTGGTATCTGCAGTATGGGCTGGACCTCACTGGCACCCACCATGGCTCTGATCTCTTGCTCTGTCATCAAATCAATTGTAGAGAACAGACTTCTGAGTAAAGAAGGAATCTTGTGTTGAATCATGACACCCTATATACCTTTTACTTATGGAAATTCTCTATGCTGCTATCACCTATTCCTGGAAGATCAGTAGCTTTGGGATTTAAATAGATCCTCTGTGCCTGTAGGCCAAGGTTCTTTTCTCTCATGTCTTGTCTGCTCCCTGCAGGATTGAAGGTCTCCTCACTTGGGTCATGGCTGTCTCCCAGTACATCTTTTTTTCATGGGTTCATTGAGAATACAAGGTCCATGGTCACGATGCATTCCTAGACAAGTTCACTGATTTTATGTAGGTCCTGTCAGTTGTTTGCACTTTGTGCTTTAGCCTCGTGGTAGCTTACCTGCACATCGACTACTACACAGCTCTTGTCCAAAGTGTGAGTGAGGACATTGGTGTTTGGAGAAGACCCTCCTAAGACAAGCATGATTCCACCTTCCCTTCCTGTGCCCACTGCAGCCACTGCTAATATTCATGATCATTTTTTCCTCCTTGATCTGGGACTTGTCCTCAGATTCCTTCTCAGTTTGATGCTAGAAGCCACAACTGTTGACTAGTCATGGTTGGCAGCTAGGATCGAACCTGTGTATCTTTTATGTCATGAAGACACATACTGTGTGTCTAGTCCTCTGGGAGTTGTGCAGCCTGTTCTTGTACCCACTTACAAGCATGAGAGCTAGGATGTGAGGGTCAGACAGCACCCTGCTCTTTTGGCATGCCCCTTGCCCAGTGCAGGTGCTGCTGTGCTGTGAGTGGAATGCGGGGAAGCATCGCAGAGCACTGACTGACATCGGAATATGTTCTCACCTAAATGATAAGCAGAAGTTTCCCAAATAGTGAACCATTCTTTATGCCAGGATTTCTCACCTAATGCACATCAACACATTGGGATGCACCGTAGAATATGTTGTAGCAGCCCCGGCCTCTACATGCTAGGTGCCAATAGCACCCACTACTCGTGATAGAAATATATCTGGACACTGCCAAATGTCCCCCAGGGAGCAACACGGCTTTCCATTGAGAGCCACTGCTTTAGGCAAAGGGAACAGCAACAACGAGGGTTAAGAGGCATGAATTCTGTGAATGCACAGAACAGTGAGGTAGAGTGGAGTGCTGGAGTGTGGGAGGGACATTGGTAGGTAAGGCTGTCAGGTGGTTTGGGAAGGGTCCAAATGCTGTGCTGAGAGGCTTGAACATATCCATGGGTACAACAGAACCACTGAAGGTGGGTAAACGGCAGGGCAGGAGGGAGGAGGTCAATGCAGGAAGCTGGGAAAGTGAAGGAAGGTGGGTACAGTGAATGTCACAGAAGTGCAGATTCAGGTCCTGCCTCAAAAACTCCCATTTGATGTGTCTGTAGGGGGCTCCTCAAGAGGTTTCCCACAGACAGATCTGATCCCAGCCAGGATTGAGATCCACAGTTGGTGATGCTGCTGCTGTTATCACTGTGAACAGGACTAGTGGGCTGGAGGGAGATGGGAGAGGGCCCGACAACGAAGAAGAGAAGGGACATCTTTATCTATACTGGGCCTTCTGGGTCTTATGAGGTTAGGACACTGCACCAGCCATTTGAGTTGTTCTGAAACATTCTCAAGTCACCACAGAAATAGCCACGTGAATGCTTCTGTGTCTTCTGTTACAAGATCATTGATGAAGAGATTGTATGTTATGGTCTTGTAAAGTCCCTTCTTTATGGAACATTCAGTAAACTTGTTTATAATTTAGTGCCAGGAAAAACATTGGTTTTAGGAGACCCTGGTAAGATAGTGATGTGTTATTTCCTTTGTATTTCTTTCTTTGCCCTGGTTTCTAGGGAGCCCGGTGCTGGCTCGGTGTTCAGATGTTTTGATATTTCACTTCAACCCATGTACATGCATTTTTCACCATGGTGCCCTCTATTCTTTTTTGGAATCAGGTGGTGGCACTGAGTTCAGTAGTGCTTTGCCATACTTGCAAATTAAGGTGGTCTCTCTGGTGCACTCACTCAGATATCCAGCTCCCTATTAACGTGCACAGACATGCACACCCCTCCAGTGTTGTTTTGTGTGCCTATGTGTACTCTCTCTCTCTTTTTGCTTCATTTAGTTTGACACTGTAATTGCAGAAGCGGCCAGCTTGACGTCCGGGAGCTGATCTCTCTCTACCCCTTCCTGTTGCCTACCTCCTCTTCATTCACACGGTCTCACCCTCCTCTCCATGAGTATGCAGACCTGAACCAGCTGACCCAAGGGGACCAGGAGAAGATGGCCAAATGCAAGTGCTTCCTCATGAGCTACTTGAACGAAGTCCGCAGCACAGAGGTAGCAAATGGCTACAAGGAAGACATTGATACGGCCTTGCTCAAGCTATATGCTGAGGCTGACCACGATAGTCTGCTTGACCTACTGGTCACTGAAAACTCCTGTCTCCTAACAGACAGCGCTGCCTGGCTAGAGAAGCACAAAAAGTGAGTGTTTTCTCCCACGTCAGCCGGGGGCTTCAGGCCAGCCCCTCCCCACCCAGCTGATAAAGCCAGCGGGTTTGAGTTTCCGAGATGCATCAGGGGACTGCCTTGAAGTCATAGTGCCAGCCCAGCGTCCCTCAAGTTAGATCACCTTCCACATTTGAAGCAAAACCTGGGCTTGTTAGTAAATGAAGTGTTGCTTAAGTTGCTTCCATGTTCCATCTGGGATTCGCCTGTGGAAGATGCCACATTTGTTGGTATAATTACTAGTGCATGTTAGCTACTGATGACCAGTTTGAACAGATAGATAGTCATCTGGATACACAGATAATTGATCTTATGGATAAGGAGTTATGGCTTAAAACTGTTTTCATTATGCACACAGTTGGTCCGTAGTGACTGATTTGATCACAGAGCTGGCAGCTTCTTCCCCCTGGGTAGGTGGTCTAGTTGTTGAACTCTTCTGGGCCTCAGGGGACTTTTCCTTTAAAAATGTTGGGTGACTCCCTACACTCTATTAAGCAATAAGATTTTTTGTGACTTTTGGTGTGTGTTTGAAATGACAAAAGCACTGACAAACTCCCATGGGGACCACAGTGCTCACATTGTTTGATCCTGTTCAGATGCTGAGACAGCACAGGCTGATGACTGGTCTCCATGTGGGTGCTGACTTTCCCAGCACTTTCCCTCAGTTTCCCGAATACACTGTGGAACAGGGTCGTTTTGTTTAGGGACCAGAAAATACACTGCTGCCTCATGGTAGGGACTTGGGATGGTAGGGTCTGGAGAGTCAGAGAAACTTTCTGAAAGATGAAAGAAAAAAGGAGGGTTCTAGCAAACAGTTTGATATCTTGGGAGTTTGCTCTTTTAGGGAAAAAATCTGACATCTCCTGGGTCCCTTGTTGCAGTCACCTGCTGGGAGGAGATGTACCAGGAGCTAGACACACCTGCAGAACTGAGAAGGGTGGCCATAGCTTACTACCCAGGCAATGCTAATGTCATTGCTAATCCTTCTACTTATAAATGAGGAGATGGAGGGCTGGGGAAGGTTGCTCAAGGTCACACAAGTCATAAGTATGAAGCTTGAATAGAAACCTATGTCCTTGAACTCTGGGTGGCTTCCCCCAGGACTCGCCCTGATGTTCCATTCTCTGCAATGCCTGGATCCTGTTGGTCTTCATTTCTGTTGTTTATGTTCAGACTCCCTACTCCTTCTTTCAGTAATGATTTAGATAGCATACCTTCCAAATAGTCTTCTAATGTTAGGTTAAAAAGGGCTAACTGAAGAGATATGAAATTATAGTAATATTTGAAGCAAATTGTAAATCAATTTCAAATGTGATTTTCCACAGTAAAGCTATAGTTTTCTTTGTCAGATTATATTAGACTTGAATATGATCCTTTCTGAAAATTGGTAGGGCATACATTTCAGTACCATAAGGAAATAAACAGAAATAAGGATCTTTTTATTGTCTGTAATCTGTTGTTGAACTCTAAGTTAAATAGAACACGGGCTGAGGGTAGGGTGGAGGCCAGGGCCAGGGTGTCCCCAGTGCATATTGCAACCCACAGAAGAGGGTAGGGAGCGGGGCACTTACCATGTTGTTTTCTTTCAGGTATTTTGCACTTGGGCTGCTCTATCATCATAATAACCAAGATGCAGCTGCAGTTCAGGTTAGTTCAAAAGCACTTGAGCATTATTTAAAAATCATGCCCTTTATCTAACTGTTGCTTTAAAAAATCGCAAATTGATAGAAACCACTTTTGCCTGATCTGCAGGCTTTTTTAAAGAACAAGATTGGTACTGTTTTTAGAAAGTGAATTCCTTGAGAAATGTTGGCCAAGAGTTTTTTTCTTTGTCTTTGTATCTCTTTAAAGAACATTATCAAGACTGAGGTTCTTGAAAATTTAAGAAATAAAACTGTGATTTCTTATTGAGTCACCAAGCACATGACATCAGTGCCTTGTCAAAAATTAAAACTGAGAAGAACAGTTTGTTTTATAATTACTTGTTCATGTTAATAAATTTATGATATTAATAACTGTTAATGACAATGACTATTGCCAGAGAGCTGAGTAAATTATTATCCCATGTCATCTCTGACGAAACTAAAGCTGATCAAAGCCAGTCCCTTGGCCAGGTTCAGACCACTGACCAGAGGCAGAGCTGGGATTAATTAGATCCAGTGCTCCAGGTGGCCCTGGATGGGATGCACAGCCAGAATTAAAATGGCACCAAGTGCTAGTCTTGTTGCTGGTCTTGCATTGGACATTGTATGACTGACCTCATCTCACACTCTCAGGAGACTGTGCCCCTGGTGTTAGCTGTCATCCACCAGCATTGCTTTGTGTCATGCTTTCCTCATGTGCCTTCTTGTGTTTTGTTTTGTGAGCAGCCAAGACCATCAGCGGTACTCACAGAGCTAAAGTCAACTTCGTGACTTTGTCAAAGGCACACATTTATTTGGTTAAAGTGTTATGGTGACATCTTTGCAGAATAGGCTAAAAAAGAAAAATGGATTCCTATCAGCATGGAGCCAATGGCTAAGAGTAGATTTGGGGGTCAAAGATACATTTTTTATTTTTTGCATCACATAATTCTAAGAACAACTTGATATAACTAATAATATTAGCAGAGACATTTGCAAAATTGAAATTATATGAAATAAATTTCAATATATGACCAAATCCCACTATTTTTTTTAATGACATTTTAATGTATATATGATTAGATGTGGTTTTGGGGAATTCACTGTTAAAGAAACTAGCACCATAAAAAATGTTGGTGTGCCAGTAATCAGAATTAAAGTGTTTATGCCACCTGCCTCATTTCGTGGGCCTCTTGCTGGTGGTTTGGCTTGGAAGTGCAGTGCAGTGGAGAGGAGGCTGAGGGACACCCCACAGGCAGGGCAGAGAATGGGCTCTGAGCAGCCTCCATCCCCTCCACCCCCTGTGATGCTACCTCATTCTGGGGTTTTGAAAGTAAGCGTCAGTTTACATAGCAAGGAAGTTTCTGGATGAAATGGCAGAGCCCTTTGATTACTAGTGTATCAAGAAACCTTGTGCAAAAGACTGTTAGGATGCTGGGGGACAGAATCAAAGCTTTTGAAAGTGTAGTATCTATCAGTCAAAACAGGACTCCAAAATCAAGAATTCTTGTGATGGAGAAGGTGGAAACAGCCTTGCTGATGGACGTGGTCACCCTTCTGTGTCAAGATGTTGTCAGTGATTGTTTTGTTTATTTCATGAACAAATATGTTTAATACATCCACCTTTTCCCATACTTTATGTAAATGATTTGTGTTACTATCATATCGCTAAAGGGAAGAAAAAGAACCTGGTGCTTTATTTTCTTCATTTCCTGAACCACATCTTCTACATTTCTTTGTTTCTCTGAAGAAAAAAAATTAAATTTGATTTAAACATTTAAAATTTGTCCCACTACTTTTAAGTATTAAATAAGGCCAAGTAAGTAAACATGCCTTTCTCAGCTGATTCTAGAAGAAATGTGAGCTTTCATTTCTTTTTCTTGTTGCTCCTTTCCAGTTGTGGGTGAACATAGTGAACGGGGATATTCATGACTCCACGCGCTCAGACCTGTACGAGTATGTCATTGATTTCCTTACCTGCAGCTCGGACCAAGAGCTAGTGTGGAAGTATGCCGACTGGGCCTTGCAGAAAAGTGAGGAGGTCTGTGCTTTGTAAATGCATTCAGGGTGGGCAGGGAGGTGGTGGTAAAATAAGACACAGCCTTGATTTTCGGTGGGTAAACAAGCTACACTTCAACCTCCCCGTCCACTTTTTTAGGTCCTCCTTCAATGCCTTGCCTTAAGCCATTGGAACCCCAGCTCCAGAGGTAGCTCTGCATTTCAGTGCTTCAGAGACACTCTTCACACAAGCCACTGTTACAGAAAAGCAAGAGGCATGGCCAGGGTGCCTTCTTAGCGTCTTCTGAAAGATGTGTGTTTGTGAATGCCACCCCTAACTGAGTCTGGTGTTTTTGTTTTCTGTGGACGGAGCAGGATTGGATGGTTGCCCGGCAGGGCTTGGCCGCCAGGCCTGGACCAGGGCAGGCAAACTGCTGCCATGTCTTTGCTTCCACCACCCCGATGGGGAGGTCATAGGTCTGAAGGAAGGAGGGCAGCCTCGATGGGGACTCGCCTAGGTTGGAGGCTGAGAAAGGACGTCAGTGAGAAAGTCCGTATTGGCTGTCACTTCTTGGTCTTTGTCAGCCTCGTGCTGCACTGCTTTTCTGTGTCACCATGTTTCTGACAGTGATTTTACCTGAAGCATGAATCGGCAGCACTCAGAATAAAGGTAAGATGGTGACTTCACAAAGCGTAACCCAGTCACTGCTCTTCTTTCAGGTTGGAGTTCAGGTTTTCACCAAGAGACCTTTGGAGGAAGAACAGAACAGTTTTAATCCAGATGATATTCTCACTTGCCTTAAGAAATACCCTGATGCCCTTGTCAAATACCTGGAACATCTAGTTATGGACAGGAGACTGCAGGTGAGCACTGCCAAACTTAGAAGTGTAGGCTGTGACATCACCGCAGCGACTTAAGAGACAGAATTTGACAGTAAAGCCTGTTGGCAGGTGGTCCTTATGCAATCTTTTCTGTTCCCTGGCTGCTCACTCTGTACTCGTTGGTGGTCTGCAGGGTAACTAGAGGTTTGTGAAAGAGGGGAAGAATAAATAGCTTTTTTTTAACCCCTCATCTCATATCCACCCAGCTTATATTTTTATTTTGTATTTCCTCCTTGTTATTTCTCTTAAAGGAAATGAGAGAAGATGCACCTTTTTAGAGAATATTTCAATCCTTTGGCCCTGAATTCTAAAAATGAGAAGTAACCCTTTAATATTTTCCTCATAGATATTAAATTTACTTTCTCTCTATTGTGGTTTCTGAGGGGTTTTTGACCCAACAGGTGTGTTATATGCGTTGTCCTTGAGAACCTACCCAGCTCCACCCAGCATGGGTCAGGTCTGGGACTTGCTGCCAGGGTGCCCTCCAGCTTCCCGCCTACAAACACATGTCTGCTTGGACCCCATTTTCTGCAGCAGGAAGAGTACCACACACACTTGGCTGTCCTCTACCTGGACAAGGTGCTGCAGCAGAGGCCCAGCGCCGACAGCATGGGTATGGAAGTGACCGAGGCACAGGCGAAGCTACGACACCTGCTGCAGAAATCTGATCTATACCGAGTTCGCTTTCTGATGGGTGAGGAGTATCTCCACTGATAAGCTTCCGCCAGGGCCAGGGGGACACAGAGAGAAAGGCTTTGGCATGCTCCTTGCTTTGATTCCATGGGTGATTCTTGAGCCTCTTTGTCACAAAGTCAGCCTCCCTAGAGGGTGGGGCAAAGCTTCTCCTGCCTCCCCATCCACAAACAGACAGTGGTCCTTTATCTACAGTCGGTTCTCATTAGTCACAGTTGTCCTGTTCCATGAAGTCTTCACAAAGACTGAGTTAGTGCTAAAACACAGCCTAGAGAAGTACAGGGTTAGGCTCCTGCATACCTCTCCTCCCAGAGTTTTCCTTAGCCAATCAACACATAGCCTTGTTTTATGAGTATTTCTGTTTAAAGACTCCTTATTTAATATTTAGTTATTCATTAACATTGAACTCACAGGCAATAGCACTCTTTTCTAAAATATATTTTATTGATTATGCTACTGCAGTTGTCCCAACTTTCCCCTTTGCCCCCCTCCACCCAGTAACCCTACTTTCTCCAGCAATCCCCACCTTAGTTCATGTCCATGGGTTGTATTCTTAACATACCCCTGTCTACTCTGTACCTACCAGTTTGGCACCTTTTCCCCCATTCTCTCCCTTCCCCCTCCCAGCTGATAACCCTCCAAATGATCTCCGGGTCTGTGATTCTGTTCCTGTTTTGTTTGTTTGCTTAGTTTGTTTTTTAGATTTAGTTGTTGATAGTTGTGCATTTGTTGCCATTTTAATGTTCATGTTTTTTTTCAAGTTTTTTAAATATATTGTATTGATTATGCTATTACAGTTGTCCCATTTCCCCCCCTTTATTCCCCCCTCTGCCCAGCACACCCCTTCCCACCCACATTCCCCCTCTTTAGTTCATGTCCATGGGTCATACATATAAGTTCTTTGGCTTCGACATTTCCTATACTATTTGTAACCTCCCCCTGTCTATCTTCTACCTATCATTTATGCTTCTTATTCCATGTACCTTTTCCCCCTTTCTCCCCACCTATTCCCCTGATGATAACCCTCTGTGTGATCTCCATTTCTGTAATTCTGTTCCTGTTCTAGTTGTATGCTTAGTTTGTTTTTGTTTCTGTTTTAGGTTCAGTTGTTAATAGCTATGAGTTTGTTGTTATTTTACTGTTCCTATTTTTGATCTCCTTTTTCTTAGATAAGTCCCTTTAACATTTCATATAATAAGGGCTTGGTGATGATGAACTCCTTGAACTTGACCTTATCTGAGATGCACTTTATCTACCCTTCCATTCTAAATGATAGCTTTGCTGGATAGAGTAATCTTGGATGTAGGTCCTCGCCTTTCATGACTTGGAATACTTCTTGCCAGCCCCTTCTTGCCTGCAAGGTTTCTTTTGAGAAATCAGCTGACAGTCTGATGGGCACTCCTTTGTAGGTTACTGTCTCCTTTTCTCTTGCTGCTTTTAAGATTCTCTCTTTATCTTTCATCTTGGGTAATGTAATTATGATGTGCCTTGGTGTGTTCCTCCTTGGGTCC
>VMDR010022674.1:0-16082 GCA_007922815.1 Macrotus californicus | reverse complement strand
AGGAGCTTGCAGTCTAGTTGAGGAAACAACATAAACATATGTTAGTGTAGTATGTATAGGATTAAAGATATACATGGCACCGAAATAATAGCCAGGAAAACTCTCAACAATTAGAAAAGTCAGTTTTTAAAAAAACTGTAACATTGGCGATATATTAATGTGTTTTGATAGTATCACTGTTACAAAATGTTTTTACCCATCTCACAGTTTTCCAAATTTTATGATGCTCTGTAGATGTAGCCTCTCCGTCTCTGCTGCTCATACTCTAGTTCAGACCTGCTTCACATCTTGCCTCCTAGCCAGTTTCTTGCCCTCTAAATCCATCATATGTAATGTATCCTGAATGATCTGCTTACCACTTCAAGTAGTCCCTCATAGCCATCTAAATAAAGCCCAAGTTCTTTCATACACACATGGGACCTCTGGCCCTTCACGGCTCAATCTTATTTTCTGCATCCCTCCATCTAGAGTGTTATGCTCCAGTAAGACTGGATTTCTTTTTTCTCATTATGTTTCCTCTACCTGGATTGCCCTTCCCATGGATCTTTGCCTGGCTAATCATTACTCATCTTTTACTCCCCTGGGGTCCTAGGTTGTACTTTAAAAGTCCCTTTCTCTGTGATCCCATAATGATCTCTGCAAATCTCCATTCAGCATATTGTATTGAAATCAGTTATGTGTATACAAACGATATGTTTTCTTTTTATGTCATGAGTGCCTAGCCCTAACCTTAATGCTTATGTTTGTATGTTTTCTAGAGCAAATGTAAACATTTGTAAGAGTTTAGGTGTGTTTTTTTCTTGTTTATAGCTTTATTACTTTTTAATCTAATTGCCCTTAGGCAAATCAGCTTCCTCTTTGAAATAATTTTTTCCATCTTAAAATGAAGATAATAATTGCGAATATTTCTTAAACACCTGCTATGTTACAGGTATTCTTTTAAGTACTTTGCACGTGTGCACAATAATGCTAAGAAGTAGCTAGTATTATCATCCCTGTTTAACAGATAAGAAGATGGAAGCGTTAGAAAAGAAATGTAACTATTTTGCATAGTTAGTAGGTAGGAAAGGTAGACTTCTAGTCTAAGCAGTCTGATTCCAGAATCCATACTTCTAACGACTGCACTCTGCTGCATCACAGGAGCAAGATTATTAGGAGGACCAAGTGAAGTGCTAGTGAGAACAATTTTAAAGCACACAATATTGCTCTGGCTGGTGTGGCTGAGTGGATTGAGTGCCAGCCTGCAAATCAAAGGGTTGGCGGTTCAATTCCCAGTCAGGGCACATTGCCTGTGTTGTAGGCCAGGTCACCAGTTGGGGGCGCCCAGGAGGCAACCATACATTGATCTTTCTCTCCCTTTCTCTCTTCCTCTCTCTCTTATTAAGAATATATAAATAAAATTTAAAAATTAAAGCACACAGTATTATTCAAATAATAATAATTATCTTTTTGGAGCATTAGTATGTGTTGTACATAGTGCCAAGTAGTTTACACATATTAATTAATTTAATACTTGGTACTATTGTAATCTCCACTGAAGATAAGACAACCAAGGCAAAGAAAGATTGTACAGTATAGTAGGTAGTAGAGCCTGAATTCAAGCACAGCAGTCTGAATCTGTAGCCAGCATGCTTACCCATAATGCTATGTTGCCTCCCAAATATTAATTAGTATAAATATAGTTACTGTGTGCTCCCTACAGGTGAATTTTGCCACATAAATCTTCCCATTTACATTGTACGTATCTAAAACTATATATGCTTTAAACAAAGTAGGTTTATTCCAAATTTTGCAGGTTTGGCAGCAAAAGGAAGTGTTACAGAACAAGATATACCTGTCATACAAATGAAGACTTTCAGGATGGGCACCTAGAAATAATATGTTTGCCTTTTTAATAGGCATGTATTTAAAGATAGAATCACACATATACTAAATGCACTTACACATATGTTACAATCAGTAAAGGAAATGAATAAAAAATTCAATCATGATTTGGAAATCAAAGTATCCTGTTCATTATTATCTAATTCATTACTTCTTTTAAAACAATACCAGCATTATATCCTCTTCTGAAGAATTACTGCATATGAAATAGTCAGAGATTTTTTTATAAAACCCTACATTGGAATCCACTTTTTAGTTGAGATGGGGAGATATGAGTTCCAACCACCCCGACTTCAGTGGGGTTAGGTGAGAAAATAGAGCAATTTAATTTTGGTGCCGATTTTTAACTTTTAGTTTCTATTTATAAAGGTTGTTTGACCTTAGTGGAACGTGGGAAATACAAAAGGACTGAAGAAAAGCCCCAGGGTTTTTTGAGTCTCTCTAGAACTATCTTCTCCAAAGGATGCCTACCAGACCACTTGTTGTAGTGTAACTCAGCCACATTCAGATGGCCAGGCTTATATCTTCTAACAACAAAAATGCTAAATGAACCTCCTGCATGAGAGACCTGCTGAATAATGTTATCCATAGCAGCTATATACTTGGCATAACATGGCATGTTTATCTCTCAGCTTTCTATATGCTTAATATATGAAGCTCTTATTCATGCTGTTTGTTTCTGTTGGACTGTATGTGTTAAAAATAATATAAAAGTCAAATTCCATAGGAAAGCATTGTTCTGATTGAATTTCCAGCTCCAAACTCTGGACCCAAACCAGCAGGATCTGAGGACATGCCAGGGATAGTATGCCTTACATTGCAGCACTCAAAAGTCACAATTAACTCATGGTGAGGATAAGTTTGATTTCAACCTGGCTAGTTAGCAAACAGTCAGATGTGACAGAAAAGTAAGTAAAATATATGTCACCTCTCTGGAAGGGAGCTGAAAGAATGCATTGGAGGAAAAAATGGAAGGAAGATAATGTGCTTGAGCCATAGGGAGAAAAGTTAGCTCCACTGCATGCCTCCTGCTGTTTCAAAATAGAATTGAGGGCGCTTAAACGTGATTTGAGTCAGACTAAGAGTCCAAGCCCTAACTACATGTGCTTAGTTATATAATTTTTGGTGCAGTTTATTACAGGCAATGTTATCTATAAGCTCATTTTAGAGCTTGAATTAAGACATGACTGACATCTTGAAGAAGAAAAAAAAGCTATATGATGTCCCCAAAACTGCATTAATCTAAATTTAAGCTCTGAGGAGATGATTTTCTTATCTTTTTAATTTCCTTTTTAAAATACCCAACAAAACACATGTGTTCATATTGACACTTTTTGGAGTTAACAATGCTCTTAGATAAAAAAAAAAATTGCCCAAGAACTGCCCCCCCCCTTAAAAAATGCATCGTGATTGTGAAGAGGATGACTTCTATCATGTCTCAAGCAATGAAAACTTTAGCCATAGCTTAGTCACCCTCATACTCAATTTTTCCCTCTTGGATTTTCGTTCTCTTATATTTCCACTCTGGTACTCTCTTTCAGTCATCTTACATTTTTAGCTAAAGAAATCCTATTCTATCTTTCAAGGAATATTAAATATTATTGCCTACAGAAACTGTTCTCCATTCCCTACCCTTCATTCTTCCAAAACAGAATTACTTTCCCTAATTTATGGTTCCATAGGTTCTAGTACAGTCATGTGCCACTTAACACAGGGATACATCCTGAGAAATGGGTTGTTAGGTAATTTCATCATTGTGAGAGTATCATAGTTACTGATACAAACCTAAATGCTACAGCCTTCTACACAGCTATGTCATATGATATAGCCTATTACCCCTAGGCTACAAGCTTGTCTAGCATGCCACTGTCCAAAACAACACAAGATTAAGTCAAGCACAAGAGACAATGATGCATCCAGGAGATGCTGCAAACGCAGGATGGATGAAGTTGGTGCTGGAGTAACACAGCCTGCTGTTTTACAGCAAACTTTTTAATATAGGTGTAAAGAGTACTCTAAAATAATGATAAAAAGGATAGTATAGAAAATACATAAACCAGTGACAATTACTTTTATCATTATCAAGTATTATGTATTGTACATAATTGCACGGTCTATGCTTTTATATGACTGACGGCTCAGTAGTTTTGTTTCTGCCAGCATCACCACAGACTCAGGCATACTGTGCTGCCCTACTGTGTTACAGCAGTCCAGCATCACTAGACGACAGGACATTTTCAGCTTCATTGAATTCTTATGAGACAAACCTAGGTCAGCTGTTGACCTAAAGTCATTATACTGCACATGACTTCTAAAAATAGAAGTGAAAGGTCTTACATGTGTAATAATCCATTATAGTACTTGTCACATGACATTATAGTTAGTATGTACTTGTCATTCTTCAAAATTAATTGTAAGCTGCTTCAGGGCAGGAACTGTCTTATTTGTCCCAAACACCTACTGTCTGTGTTCGAGAAGTTAACCTCAAGTCTTGTGTGTAGTTGACATGGTGTTTTTTGAAACCAAAGGATCTTCAAGGTGAAGTCTAATGTGGGGAAAAGAAACCGACAATCAACCCCCTAAAGTTCTTCCAAACATCCTCCTGCTTTGTTATGGGACTAGACTCCCTATTTGCCCACATTCTCCACAATGTTTATATGAGCTTCCCTCCCTTTATATCTGCAAATCTGTTTATCAGTTGTTCTCATTATGAGAGTAGACATGTTACTTTGACTGCATTATTTACTCAGAAAGTACATGTTGACTTCCTAATGTCACATTGCCAAAATTTTATCAACTTTTACTCCTCATTTATTTAAAATGCTGATAAATAAGAATGTTCACCGCCATAGTTTATATAGCATTTTGCAGCCTACAAAGCACTTTCACAGTCACCATTTCATTAAATTTTCCAAAATGTATGAAGTAGATATTATTTTCTCAACTTTTAAGGCCTTAGAATCTTGGCTAACTTTAATTAAGGATGCTTTCATTTAATTATGTCACTTTATATCATTTAGGATCTTTAAGGGACTTTAAAGATGGAGTCCCACCTATTCCTCTTACAGGTAAAGTAAAATGATAGTCTGGGCAGGTGAAGTGACTTAATTCTTAATGAACAGAAGTCTAAACTGCAATAGAATCTTTCTTCTGAGCCCCAGCTCAGTGTTGTGGCCACTACATCCATTGTCTCTGGGACAAAAAGTGTGAGTACATCACCCTCGTTTTTGAGAAAGGGGGTCAAATATATGGTGACGGAAGATGATTTGACTTTGGGTGGTGTGTACACAATGCAACACATGGATGATACTTCAAAGAACTGTACACTTGAAACCTATGCAATTCATACTAACCAATGTCGCTTCAGTAAATTTCATCGAGAAATGCTATCTGTTCATTTTTGGGAAGTGTCATTTCTGACACAGTTTTGTAAATCTTATTCTTGTCATCGTCTTCTTTCAGGATTTATCTTTTTTCTCCTTCTACTATCTGAAGTGGAACATCCGTGTACCTATACTGTGTACAACAACTTTTCCTATGCAATTTTCTATATATATAGATATATATTTTACCTGTCTCAACTTATTAACCCTCTTTTTTTCCCTCCAAATCTCCTAGTTTCTTGATTTTCAGTTCTTGTTTTTCAATATTCAGTTAATTGGGTCATTTTTTAGCATTTACTCAAAGGTCTACAGAGAGACCTGGATGATGTGATATGTGAGTGCCATTGCTTGGTACTCTTCCTTTGCTCAGAGTTTTAAACTGGAATGAATTCTTAAAGACACTTAGTCTAATTTCATCATCTCCCAGATGAGGGAAATGAGCTCCAGGGAAAAGAATATCTATAGCCTGGCTCCAAACCCGGAATTCTAACTATGGGCTCTCTACAATACTACTTGTATTGCCTGTCAAATAGAAATAAGATCTCAGAACAAGGGCAAGGACATTGACTGCGTGCAGAGAAGGAAAAGCAAGGAATTTATGCTAATGAGCCCCTCAAACTTGATTATCCTAAACCTGTTAAAAATTTAAACAGTTCGAAGATTCTATTTGTAAAAATTTACCTTAATTTGCAACTAAACCTGGAGAGGTCTTTTGAAGAGCCTAGCAAACCTTATCTTTCTGTTCTACTTTATCAGATTAGGATAAATGTAATCATTTTTTTCTTAAGGAAAATGATTTGTGTTAGATTTATTGGGGTGACTTTGGTTAATAGGGTCATATAGTTTTCAAGAGTAGGAAAATGATTTTTGTGTGACAATTTCCTAGTACTTTATGCCATTTTGTCTTTAACTCTAAGCCTATTATTTTTTCATGGCACATTGTAGGGAAACACTGATAACGTTTCAGCTGAAACCAGCTGAATTAAACATAGTATGTAAACCCTTTATAATTTATTAACAAGATTTGAGCGGAGAGACTGATTTTTGTAAGATTTGGTTTGGTGAGACAGAGTCTTTTGCATTGAATTCAGACTGGAACTTTCCAGACTTGAGAGTGTTCACATTTTCACAGCTTACCTGTAAATCATCTTTCACTTAGAAGATTTCAAGTCAGGCTAAAGAGCTAAATCTTTCCCGTCACCTTCCTAACTAGGAAAAGCCTTTAGATGAGCCTAAGACATTGTTGTTTTTTCCTGCAGATTAGAACAAACAGTTTGATAATGGTCAAAGAGAACAAACACTGTCACAAGGAAAACAACTTCTTCCTCCAAGAGTTCAATGTAAAAGTAGGTGTCATTCCAGGGCATTTGGAAGGCCTTTGAAAGCAGTCTAGCCCAAGCAGGCCAACCTGCCCCACGGTAATGGGCAGCAAATCAAAACCAGAGTGGTAGGCTTGTTGTTCCCCTGTTTGTTTTGCTTTATTCTGCTTGATTATTTTGGCAAAGTTAAGCTGAACCGGCCATGCTCTGAAGTTCGGTAAATTTAAGCTTTTAATTAGGTAAAAGACTCTTGCAGCTCTTGCTGAGTGCCCATTTCGTGTTTGAATGCTTTATTCCCCACTTTGGTATGTTCTGAAGAGTTGTGGTGCTCTGGGCTGCCTCTGTCCAGGAGTCACGGAAACCCTCCATGGACCTTTCCCAGTTTATCTGCTGGGATGTTGTTACTCCAGAGGTGCCTGATGCATTTGGATATCTCCGGGATTTTCCGGACATTTGCATTGTTAAAGGAAAACTAAATTCTGCGTCAAGTTAACTCTGATGAAAGGTCTTCCATTTTTACTTATTTTGAAATTTAAAAGAGTTTTAATTAGCACTTTCTGTAAATGGTAGGTTTTTCTCAGAAGAGCATTTTCTACTTTTTCGCTAATATGTTCTCAAGTGTTTAATTGATTTGCACATGTTTTTATATCTGTAATTTTAATTAAAAATGGAACACAGAAGAAAAACAGTTATCAAAGGATGGTATAAGACTGGCTGTATGTTTTTTAAGAAAAATTTAAAGTCTTTAAATTGATATATTTCACTTAGATAAAAAAATCTTTAAATAATACTCTCATATATAATAACACTCTCTTAAAATAATACTCTCAGGACTTTAAAAGGTTAGAATCTGCCTTTACAGAGAGTTCATGTGAACAATGGAAGGGTCGTGAGGGAAAATTGATCGGAATCAAATAGGTTAGCTGTATGTGGAGAAACATAGGTCACTTGTAGTGTTTTGGGTGCAGTTAGAAGAAATCTCTAAATTGGTTTCCTTCTGAAATAGGAAGTATATTGCTCATGATTTAGTAACCACAGTTAGGGGTACTCTTTGTTTTCAGTTAGAATCTGGCTAGCTTTTTGCCTGGAATGTAACATTTATCTACATGATAGAAAACCAAGACCCTTTATGAAAATGAGTCCTAACTTATTTGGATCAAAAATCTTAAGAATATTTACAGGAAAATATTGCTCCCCCAGACAATCTTTTCACACTTATTCTTCGAAACAGGTGTCTGAACTGATTTGGGAGCTTTGGATTTATTTTTGTCGGTGTTTAACTTCCTGCCAAGCAGATGAACTTCTCGTTAAGGGATTAGTGTGATTAAGTGGCAAAGTGACAGACAAGGCTGTCTGGTGCTCATCTTCCCTCTTCAGTCGATTAATCACCTTTGGATTCTGGGCTCTGTCCCCGAGTGAGTTCCTTGCACAAGTAAGTCACGTTTACCAATCTAAACATTTGATCTGCACGTGACCCCATTAGTTAGAGGCGACATCTAAGTTAACAGTTACAATTTGGATTTAGAAAGACATTTTCTAATCCTAAATTGGATGCGGTGCCCTGAGTTAAAGTCAGCATCTTTCCTCCTGGTTATGTTGCCAGCACCGCGCCGCACACGTACTCCAGCTGAAGTGGGAAGCACTGCGCTGTTGCCAAGATTTAAAGCCTCAAGAGAGGTGAACTAGTGAGGATTATATCTTCCTCTAGCAATGAGGTTACTTCGAATTCAGAATCATTTTCTCAGAAGCAGCATGTTCACAGTGAAGGCTTGAGGCTGATAGGAAATCACCCTGACACCAGTACTATAGTTTGCATATCTCTCACTTGTCCTTGACTTGACATGCAACTCCAGGGACTGGAGGTGACTAATAGCTTACTCTCTCTCTCTCCAGGGTGATGATTACCTCCCTGCAGGTACTATCACCCTAGCGTATTAGTGGCAGTAATGACTGGGATTTGTGTCACACTGTCTTAAGGAAGATTGCAAAGTATTCCATGCTTATTATCTTTTCCCTTTGAGGTCATGCCAGAATTGTTACTTGGAGCATTCTGGTGGGGGAAACGAAGCACTGTATTTAGAGGACTGGTCCTGGGTCCCACTGACAGGCAGTGACAGAGGCAAGGTTTAGACCCTCGATCTCCTGATAGCGGACCCACTATTCCTTCCTCCCAATTGCTGCCCCTTCCTCATTTTCAGAATGAATAGGAGCCGTTAGCTCTCACACTTCACCCGAGCCCTGAAAACAACAAAATCTCCTGGCAGTGTGAAAATACATTTTGGTACTAGCCTGCATTTGTGTTATAGCCTATGGTTCTCTGCATATGGTTCGAGACATTCTTTTAACAGAAAAGCTTGTGACAAATGACACGGGCATGTTGCACTTCCTTTGTAGAGACTGCCTGAATGCCCATGTCGCGGGTTGTGAATGGGACTGAACAGTGCCAGGGCCGGTGTGAGCCTCCTCTGCCTTTGGAGCTCTGGTTTCTCATTTCGAACATTCGTCGGGTATCTTCTCTCAGCAGCCCCTGCACCCGACGACTTGTTCACGTGTGGCCGCTGATGCTGGCTAAGCTCCTTTGTCATCCTGTTGAATTCCTCACACAAAATGCGTTATGCCTGGGGGGTTTCGTGTGTACAACCAAACCCTCTGATAAATACCCAGTTTCTTTTGTCAGCGTCAACCCTAATTTGACTGCTTTCCTTGTGGTAAAACCACAACCTGATAAAAAGAAGAGCTTGATTTCACTCCCATTTGGCTTGAAAACAGGATGTTCACTCAGGACCCCACCTAGGACCCCACCTTTTTGTAACATAGATTACTCTCACTTTGAAGTGATTATTTATTGTGTTCTTTATAAAGGAAAAGAAAGGGAAGGGGAACTTAGGTACATTCAGCATTCATTTTGTGCTAGTGTCTACCATATATTTTTCATAGATGTTAAATT
The DNA here is from genome assembly GCA_007922815.1 of Macrotus californicus. Lineage (NCBI taxonomy): Eukaryota > Metazoa > Chordata > Mammalia > Chiroptera > Phyllostomidae > Macrotus > Macrotus californicus. The sequence continues at coordinate 6,549 of VMDR010022674.1, read as the reverse complement.
ATTCAAACCTCATAAAACCTGCAAGATAAATATTATTTTCTCCCATTTTAACATCGGAGAAAATTGAGAGTCAGAGCAGTTAAATAACTCAAACAATAAATTAATAAATAGCAGAGCCCAAAATCAAGCCCTAGTGCATCTGATATTTATTAGCCAAACTATACCTGGGGAGGCCCTGAGGTTAGTTTAATTGCTATCAAGGAATATCATATAAATAATGGAACTAAAGTTCCCTTAAAGGGAAGGCTCACCACGTAAAGGGCCATACCCATGCATATATTAAATATAATTACAGTAGAAGTCTTCCCAAACCCTCTAGCTTGTGACATTTGAGAAAAGCTTCTCACTAAGAAGAAAAAAACACTTTAAAAATAACTGTACTGTTTCAACATCTTTTGTGACAACGGTAAGGAAGTCTGAAGGAAGATGTGTGTCCTAGGCTCGGTCGCTCGGCAGAATCGAACATCTTTTGGATTCAGACTTTGTGGGGGAGGGAGTTGTGGGAGAACTTGGTGCTTCCGCCCAACATAGCAGCATCTGGGTACACCACATAAAGGAAAAGTTATCTAGAAAAAAGGAGACTATTTCTGTTAACCATTTTGCATTTCTAATCACTAACCATTTTAGATGGAGCTCTTTTTTCTAGAGGCAGGGGTCGGACAGAAGAAACACTCTTTCCTTTCTAAATGGATCTGAGCACAGCCTGGGAGAAATTAGGTAATAGATTACTTCCAGTACTTAGCATCAGTGGATTTAAATTGCATAAACATTACATTTGCTTTGTAATTGTTCCTCAAAAAAGCCCCAGAAAAACTGTAGGCCTCAAAAAAAACCAAAAAAAAAAACCCAAAAAACACGAACAGTAGGAATCAGGCCCAATAAGGATTCCTAGGCCAGAAGACAGCACTAGAGTGCTGGGCGCTTGGAGGTGAAGAAGTGTTCCTAGGGCTGGCAGGGGACCTACATGCTCCCTACCAGTACTGCTCTATGGGCTCCCGTGACACAGCTGCCTCTGAAAATAATTTCTGAACTCGGGGCTGGCTGTAGATTGCCCATGCCTGCCTGATGTTTTACTGAATGTTTAATCCTAATATTGAAGCTATTCCTATTCTCAACAGTAGAGGTCCTCAGTACCACAGTTCTTCAACTAAGATGCTGAAAAAGTATCCCGTCCTTCAATTATTTGGCATTCATGGTACTTAAAGAACTTAGTCGTTTTATGGCTATAATTGTCTAGTAATAAATTGTTAATAAATGAAAAAAATTATTTCTTATCTTGGTTTAAAATTTTACAATCTTGTGTAAAGCCAAAATAATGTGTCGAAAATGAGTTAATTCAATAGTGGGACATTGAAAAAATATATATACACTATTCTCTTGAAATTTTGGAATAAAAAGACCATGAGGAAATGTTTAAAAATACTTGAAAGCTTTTCAAGATGAAGAACAGCAAAGAGTTTTGGGGAGTCTTGGGGGTCAGTTCCAGTTTTCTAATAACAGCCAATTAACTTGCCGTCTATTGTGTTTAGAACTATGGATCTGCAAGATACTTAGGGTGGGCTTTATTTTTTTCTTATTTGAATTATCTGCCTGTGAACACAATTCACCAAGAACCTTCCCACTTACCGTCTCTTTCCACCAGAATCTGACATTGTCCTTAACTCCTCTCAATGTCTTACTCTCCCTAGCTCAGCACTCGCTAAGTCTTATCAATTCTACCTCCTCTGTATTGATTGCGCCATTTCCCATCTCCTTAGGCCCTGTAGCTCTAGTTTAGACCCTTCCCTTAGCTATGGTGACTGTTTCCTAACTGATCTCTCTATTCCCGATCTTGTCTCCTTCTAAACCCTTCCCAGCCTGTTTTTAAAAACCACCTTTCTAAACTGCCATGCCCCTGCTTAATACTTTCAGTAGTTTACCATCATGACTCGGTAAAGCCCAAGTTCTCCTAGCTTAGCCTGCAAGTTCTTTTCTCACTTGTCTCTGCCTCTTCATCTTTGTTGCTTCCTTCTCCCTCAGCACAGCTCTCAAATCTATGTTCCAACGGAACTAGAGTTCTCCAGACACATCAGGCTATTCCAACCTCCCTGTTTTTACATGCTGGTTTCCTCTCTAATACTGCTGTTAATTCTTCTGTCTCTCCCTGTTTGCCTGCCAAGCACCTAACTCTTCCAGGCAGGCTTAGATCTTAACCATTTTGTGTGAATACCGTACTGTATATATTTTTCCACTAACATACTGCACACATTAGATTAGGTATTTCTCCTGCTGGACTAGTGCATTGGGGAGAGAAGGAGCAATTTTGCCCATCAGGGGACATTTGGCAATGTTTGGAGATGTTTTTGATTGTCACACAGGGGAGTGCTACTGGTGTCTGGTGCGTAGAAGTCAGAGATGCTGCTAAACGTCCTGTAATGCCCAGGACAGTCTCCCATAACAAAGAATCATTCAGTCAAAAATGTCAATAGTACCAAGGTTGAGGATGATGGAGACTCCTTCCTGTGGGAGGGGCTCAGCAAAGGAGCAATGGCCTCTGCCAGCACTTCTGTCTGGGAGAAAGCTGCCACCCAGCTCTCTACCCTGAAGCCAGACAATTCAGTTCCTCTCTGTATATTGCTGGCACCTAGCCCAGCACTGGAGCTCAGAGCAAGAGAATCTAATTCCATGGACCAAGCGCAGAGAAGTATCCTGGGCCAGCCCCTTTCCATCCCCACCTCCTGGTCCAAGAAGTAAAGGGCATCAATGATGTCTTTTTTTCCCAAAGTCTCTTAGAAGCTGAGGTTCCAAAGCTGGAGCCTCTGAAGAATGTGTTTTTCCATCTTGACAGAAAGAGCCAGGAACCTAGTGCTAAAAAGTGTCACATGGCAATGAGAGGCCTGGGAGCTGTGGCCTGTGAGAACCCCGACAAGGTGAGAAAGTGTAAGAAAATTGTCCTAGACCTGCTGGTGCATGGCTTGTATGATCCCATGAGTTCTGAAGTCATCATGAGAGTATGAAGACTGACCATCATCCCAGGCAAGATCCAAGGGAAAGGTTAGGGCTCCTTCCTTATAGGCATACTTTTCAGACCAGGACTGTATTAGATGATGAGAATGAGATACCCGGCCTTTTGTTTGGGCAACTGACTGCCTTTGCTGGGCAGAAATGGAAGAAATTTTCACCAAATTAAGCAGACTCAAGATTCCTTCCTGATCCATTTACAGGATAGAAACCCCCAGATTGCCAAGACTTGCAAAACCACATTTCTAGGCTGTTCTCCCTTTCTGAGACAAAGGAAGGAACACAGCCGTGGGGAAATGCTTCCATGTGAGCACATTGTAGGAAAGTTGATATTTCCCCCTCTTCTAACTCTTCAGATGTGTCTGCTTGCCTCTTGTGCATGTAACAGAAAAGGGGGTGTTGGGAGAACAATTGATGGCGAAAGTAATACTGTGAAATTGTGTAATTATATCCAAAGTAAATCTAAATTGCTTTCACATACGTCAGTTTCTCCCCATATGAATTTGATGAGAAGGAACATACTTTCTTTACAACAATTACAGTCTATGTCGATTCAGTGCTTATTTCTCAGCTTTTCCCTCATATTCAACACTGTCATTTATCTTCTATTTTTAATTTTTTTAAGTTTCTGAAGCTTAGATGAATAACAATTACTTTAAGTATTTTTTTAAATCTGCTATTGATGCTTTGCTATTTGCTACTGACCCCTTTTCTTGGTAAGATCTATTTAAAGTTGGTCAAAATATCATGAAGGTGATTTGGAGGGGCATCTTCGGCTTCTCATAATCTTCAGTCATTGTCTCCAAGATCATTCTGAACAAGAATTAATAAAGAAAAAAAAATCTACAAAGCATGTGTTAAAAAATCCTCAGGCTGATGGTAATGTGTGGAATGATAAGAAGGAACGTTTATTGAGAATGTTTAAAATTTATTGAGTGCTAAGTGCTGTGCAGGTATTATTTAACACAACAGCCCAGTGAGAAAGGTACTGTTATCATCCTAATTTTATAGATAGAAAACAAAGGCACAGGGAAATTAAGTAACTTGCCCAAGACGAGCCAATAAATAACTGAGCCAAAATTCAAACCCACATGGTCTGACTTTCAGAGCCAACGTTCAACCACCATGTGGTACTGCCTTGCTATGGAATAGCTGATGTATGGTCAGACATGCAAAATAAATACATAAACAAACAAACAAACAAACAAACAAACAAATAAATAAATAAATGTGCCAAGATTGAGAAACCATGCCAGACTATAAACTTGTGTCTTTTATTTTCAACTTTGGACCCTCCAGGCCTAGAACAATGCCAGACAACAATTAGGCACTAAATAAACACTGGTTCAATAATGAGTGAAAACTATTGTAAGATTCTCTGAAGGGAATCCATCCAAAGGTAGACAAACAAGATTCTTTGAGGAAATAGCCAGAGCCTAATTCAATCGCATTTAAATGTGTAATTTGAAATTTATTTTAAAATTTCCTTCATAATGCATAGAGAGATTGGATTAGAATTGTGATCTGATTATGTGCCCACTTCCCCTCCCCCCAAATTATAACATGTATGAAAACATATTAAAAAGAAGGAAAAGTTAACCAGATTACCTATTTTGAAGAATCCTTGAAAGAGAATACAAAGGATAAAAGAAAATAATCCAAGAAATAATAGAAGAAAGTTTCCTAGATCTAAAGGAAAATAGAAGCTTTCAGATTGAAAGGGCCTACATCAGAATACCAAGGGTAAATAAAAAGCTCAGAATATGAAGGGTAAGGTGAGGAAAACAAATAATCCACAAAGGACTAGATAGCAACTTGGCATTATATGTTTCATTACTAAGGCTAGATGCCAAAAGACAATGAAACAATATCTGAATACAATGAGGGAAAATTATTTTAAAGCTAAAATCTTATTTCCAGCTAAGTTCACGTTTAAGTGGAGGGAGAGGGCAAAATTAAGACATTCTCAGACATGATAAGACTTGGAAGCTAGCTTATCACCCACAAACCTCTTTAGAAAAGTACTAAATGATGTAACTCAGCTGCTTCTCCCACCAAAGGAATTCAAAGGAATATGGAAGACATTTTTTAAAAAGTGGTAAGCAAAGAAACAAACCTGAAGTAAGTCTAATGATGTTCATGGATGATGAAAAATAATTAACTACAACTTGGAACTAAGATAACAGATAATTTCAGGATGGACAATAGAAGGGGAAAGATGAACGTAGAGGGAAGTGAATGAATGCTGGTTAAGATTCTAGTGTTGTTGGGGGCAAAAAATGTGTGGATATACAGACTAACTGACAGAAAAATGACAGAAAAAATGTATTTATTTAGATTTTGAGCTGTGGGTTTTTATTTTATTTTATTTTTCCAGAGTACTTTTACTTTTTTTATTTTTAAATTTTTAAATCATTTTTTATTGTCATTCTATTACAGTTGTCTCAATTTCCCCCCCTTTGCCCTCCTCTGCCCTTCCCACCCCAGGCTCCCACAGTCAATTCCCACACTGTTGGCCATGTCTGTGGGTCATTCATACATGTTCTTTGTCTAGGCCCTTCCCCTTCTTTCCACTGTTATCCCCCTCCCTCCCCTCTGGTCACTTTCAGTCTGTTTCATGTTTCCATGCCTGTGGTTCTATTTTGTTTGTTAGTTTATTGTTCATTAGATTCCTCTTATAGGTGAGATCATATGGTATTTCTCCCTCACCGCCTGGCTTATTTCACTTAGCATAATGCCCTCCAGTTCCATCCATGCTGTCACAAAAGGTAGGATCTCCTTCTTTCTTTCTGCTGCACAGTATTCCACTGTGTAAATGTACCAGTTGTTTGTTTGTTTGTTTGTTTGTTTTTTAACCACAGTTTTTTGATCCACTCATTTACTGATGGGCACTTACGCTGTTTCCAGCAGGTGGCTATTGTAAAAAGAGATTGGTGACTCGGGATTCTTAGAGTATATTCCCAGCAGTGGAATCACTGGGTCAAAGGCAGTTCCATCCTTCGTTTTTTGAGGTGGTTACATACTGTTTCCAGTGTCTGCACCAGTCTGCATTCCCACCAACAGTGCACTAGGGTTCCCTTTTCTCTACATCCTCGCCAACACTTGTTGTTTGTTGATTTATTAATGATGGCCATTCTGACAGGTGTGAGGTGATAACTCAATGTGGTTTTAATTTACATCTCTCTGATGGCTAGTGATGTTGAGCATCTTTTCATATGTCTATGGGCCATCTGTATGTCCTCCTTGGAGAAGTGTCTATTCAGATCATTTTAAATCCATGTTAAATATGTAAGAGTAACCATTAGAAAAATGTAATATATAGTTTCCCAGACAATAAAGGGAAAAGAAAAACTGAATCAATCCCACAAAGACAATAAAGAAAAAGAAAGAAAAAGTAAGAAATTATAGTAAGTAGAAATATAAAATAAGGTAGCAGGATTAAGCCTAAACATACCAGTAATAGCAATTAATGTAAATAAGTTAAATTCTCCAATTAAAGGATAGAAAATCCAGTTGGGTTTTCCAAAAATTTTACCATATGATATTTAC
>VMDR010022673.1:0-16071 GCA_007922815.1 Macrotus californicus | reverse complement strand
CAGCATGTAAGCAAATCATGGTACTTGCAGGGGAAACAAGTGGTAACTGACAGTGAACAAAGAAAATCTAATGATATGTTGGAAAAATGTGGAGTCTCTGCCTCCAGAAGACATTCATTCATTTCTTTAAGCAAATCCAGTACATAGCAATCCACGTGTTCCCTCAAAATAGAAAACCTCTTCCCTCCCCTCTCCCTCTATTCCTAGCTTAGTCTAACTCATTCTTGAAGACCCAGATCAGACATCATTCATCCATTTCACAATTATTTTTGACAATAGTGCCTTTACCTTAAGGATCAGGCACTATTCTGAGCGCTGGTACAGAGTAGTGAAAGACAGATTTTTAAAAAGTCTTTGCCCTCACACAGTGGAAAAGAGGGGAGGACAGATAATAAAGAAATAGCAAATTATCCAGCAAGTTGGAGAGCTGTAAGTACCACAGATCAACATTAAAACCAGGAAAAGGTGATAGGGCATTCTGATTGCAAAGGTGCAGTCTTAATGGGGTGCTCAGTGAAGACCTTTGGGTTAGGACTTAGATGGGAGAACGAACCACGCCAATTCATGGGAGAAGAATATACAAAGTAAAGGGAACAGGAAGTGAAAGGCACAAAGACCAAAGGTTAGCTGAGCCCTTCAAGGAAAAAACAAGAAGCAGAGTGTCAAACAAACAAACAAACAAACAAAAATAAGAAGCATTGGCAAGGACACAGAGAAATCGGAACCCTTGTGTATTGTTGGTGGGAAGGTGGAGTGGTGCAGCTGCTGTGGAAAACAGTTTGGCAATTCCTCAAAAAGTTAAACAGAAAACTACCATATGACCTAGGAAGTCCACTTCTAGGATATACCCAAAGAAATTGAAAGCAGGGACTTAAACAGATACCTGTATAACAGTGTCTGTAGCAGCATGATTCACAATAACCAAAAGGTAGAAACAACCCAAGTACCCATCAATAAGTGAACATACAAACCAAATGTGGTCTATCCATACAATGGGATATTATTTAGCAGACCACCACAAAGGCTTTGGCTTGGACTCTGAAATGGGGGTCGTGTAGGGGAGGGGGTGGAGCTGGGGAATGACATGACCTGACCAGCTTTTAACAGGCTTCTATGTTAAAAAAAATCAATAAAAAATGAAGCAAGGATGGAAGCAGAGAGATCAGTGAAGAGTTATTGCAATATTATGGTCAAGATATGACAATGGCTTGGTGGTGGTGGTGGAGGTAATAAGAAAAAGTCATGTTCTAAATGTAATTTTCGGGTAAAGATAAACGTAGTTGCTGATAAATGTGGGGTATGAGAGGAAGAGAGGAGTTAAGAATAATTCAAAAGTTTTTTGACCTGAGCAAACTGAGAGGATGGTATTAGTTAGCATTAACAGAGTGAACAGGAAGATGGCAGGTTTGGGAATTAGTAGATGAATACCTTGTATGGGATACTGAACATCTGAAATGCTTAGAAGACATCCAAGTAGAGATGTTCTAGATGGTAGTTGAATGTATGAATCTTGAATTTGGAGAGCAGTTCAGACTGCAAATAACGTTTTTAGAGTCCTCAGCATATGTTGAAACTGGATGTGCTCCATGGAAGAGTGTAGATAGAGAAGCAGAGATCATGAACTTGGCCTTGGAGGACCCAATATCAAATGGTCAGGAGATGAGTAGGCTAAGAGACAGCAGTCTGTACACCAGAAAGGAAAGCAGGAGTGTGGAGTGCCCTGAAGCCCAGTGATGGAAGTGTTGTTAGGAGAATGATCAACTGGGTTCAACGGTACTGAGAGGTTGAATAAATGAGGATGAGGACTGGCTATTAGATCCAGAAATATGGCAATTTGACAAGACCAGTCTCAGTAGAGAAGAGAGGCAAAAGCCTAAATGGGATAAATTAAAGTAAGAATTGAAGATGAGAAATTGGAAACAGCAAGTAGAGAGAGGCCTTTTGAAGAGTTTTGCTAAAATAAGAAACAGAGAAAGAGATGACAGAGGTGGAAGTGGAAGGGGTTGAAAGCTAAGGCTTCTTCATCCCTCCTGTGGGGTCACATCCCTATCCATGTGTGTCTACCTCCCCAAACAGGCTGGGGGCTCCTTAAGGGCAAGAAGTGTAGCTCATGCATCAAGTTATGAATTCTAGCCACATGTCTCATATATCATAGCTCTCAGCCAACGTTTGCTAACCTGAACTGAGCAAAGACTTGAGCATAGTTAAGTTGATTTACAGAGGAGTAAAAATTGGTGGAAGATGGGAAGAAATATTCAGTAAATTGTCTGCTTGGAATTCAAATTAAGCCCAGAACTCTGAGACCTGCTTCAGGTCTTGGAGGGAAGGCCTGTAACAAACAAGATGTAGCTCTCAAATCCCTTTCCCTTCATCTAAAACTTGTCTCTCTGCCATGGTCAAGTGTAGACCAGTATAGCATGTCAATGTCGCTACCAGGAATGCATTATGTGTTAGCAGGATACAGCTCTGGCATAAATGCATATCATCAAAGACTCAATTCATTTGCCAAATTCAAGTCAATTGTTTTGAATGTGAATTAAAATCAATAACAGAGGGCTGCTGGTTCTACATATTTCTGGACTTTCTGTCACTTGTATGGAGCTTTTTAGGATATTTTGGATCAAGAAGATCAATGTGCACATCCTTTCCTCTCATAGTGAAAATGGTATTATTCTTGCATAGAAAGATGAAAGCTAGAACCTTACTCTCCTCTTAGCTAAGTGGCAGCTTAACAGCTAACACTTAACTCTGTGCCAAGCACTAGAGTAACACCTTTTACATGCGTTAACTCATTTAACCCTCTCAATACACTTTTGAAATAGATTCTGTAACTGGCCCCATTCTCCAGATGAGAAAACTAAAGCACATAGAAGGGAACATCTGGCTCCAGTGTCCATGCTGTGAGCCCCCTCTTGACACTGCCTCTTCTTTCTCTGTAAGATTCTCAGGCTCTTAGGAAAAGGCAAAAAAACCTCTCTTTACATCTGGTGTGTTAGTGTTCTCTATATAAGAGCCCACTTAGTGAGAAGGAAAGAATCAGCTCTTGGTGATGCCTCATTTCCTGCCTCTCTGGGAAGGTGCTGCTCCATCAGCTTGTCATCCCTGATGAGTGCCAACACCTTCGTGGTTATAACCAGCAAGACGAAAATCTTTCTAAGGCAGTGTAGGCTTCTCTGCCCTCTTGATAGCGTAAACTGAATACAAACTTGGCTTTTTATTCTGTGGTACCTGGAAACAGATTCAAAGAATGTGGAATGTCCAGCATGAGCTTTCCATATGAGTGCTCAATAAATGCTGGCACAACAATAGAGTCAGGACGCCTTAGATTTTACCCAGCATAGTGCCCCATGTCCTCACAGTTGGCCCCTCTTTGACACTTCAATGTTCTTTGAATGAAAGAATGAATAAATGAGTCTGTACTGAGATGGAATGCATTAATTCCCTCAAAAGCCAAGAAAGTATTTGAGGCTGTTTGCCCCTCTCTTACTAACCCCATATACCTTTGAGTTCATGGCTGCTGTCTAAACGTTCCGTCTCTTCCTTCCTTTGGGACTTCATGTTTCATGTTTTACTACAGTCAGTGCCCACCTCTAGCAGCAACGTCACCAATTCTAATTTATTGATTATCCAGAAGCCAGATAACCAACCTTTCTTCAGTGGTTGGTAATTAACATGTGTTAGTACTGGCACTTTGATCAAGGCACACTGCATTACTTGGTCCAAGGGTGCGTGTTTCTTATAGAATTGCTAACAAGGCCTTGCTTGGTTCAAGGATTTTCTTCCCAGGGTCTTTTAGCATAACCTATGGAGAGTACATGTCCTTAAGCTACTGCGGAAGCCGGTCTCTTCACCTCACAGAGTCAGTTGCCCTCTACTTAAATGCCTGCTGGCTCACTGTGACTGCTGTAGAGTCACACTCTGATGTCTAAATATATACATGTGCAAAGACGGTTAACTAGGACTTATTTGGGCCTTGGGAATTAAAAAAAAAGTAATTAACTGGTATTTTTAACGCATTTTCTCTTTACAGGATGATCTAGTTAAATGGTTCAGTTATAAGATCAGGGAATTTGGTACCTTTTGAAATAGCCCATCTTAAGTGGTTCCAAAGTTATCTTAATGGGCCGGTAGCTTGTGCTTTGTCACCTGGAGAAGCTAAAGGAGAGGGCAGAGTTGATCCGAGGAGCAGAGGAGAACCACCCAAGTGCACAGGGCACGAGTGTCATGGTGGACACCCACCGTGATCAAGCCAGAAGTAAGCAATTCACTCCCTGGACTCAAGAGTGGATTTAAGATATTATGTCACATTTAGAATATTGTTTTCTTCCAATCACCAAAGCAATTAAAATACCAACTTTGCAATATTTAAGACACAAAGGTCTCTATTTTCTTTAGAGATCAAGCTCCAAATACTACTGACAGCAGGGGACCAGAGCTCAGACTCTGCCCCTCCACCAGCCCCCACCCCCATGCAGGTGTAGGAAATGAAGCAAGTCTCTTATCCTCACTGGGCCCTGACTGCCTCCTGCCCGAGGGTCACGGGCTGGACCATAGTTGATCTCCGGTTCCTCCCAACTCTAAGCTCCATGAGTCCAGGCTCTGTGCTTATATTAGTGGCATAACCAGTAAGGGATGGGGACCCTGATGCCTCTGCCACCTCCTTTGGGGTTACTGAGGGCAAGGGCAGGACTAGGTTGAGATGAGTGAGTTGCTAAGAGAATATAAGGAATAACTACTCTCAGGAGCCTGCAGGTGCTGACCCTGCACTTTCTTACATTTTGCACCTGAGGTGCCTCATGCACCTCACCCTGATCCCAGCCTGTGAAAGTATAATAGGAAACAGAGGACTGTAATTTGAATAAATAAAATAGGATCCTAGAAAGTGGGATACGAGTCAGGCCCTCCTGTCCCAGCATCTCTCCAGTCCCACCCCTCGCACTCTGACAGGAGAGCTGGCCACCACTTAAGCTGGATTTGTTCAACTAAGGCTAATGCCAGCTTTTGACTCTCCAGCTCCCTGTGAAAATGTGAATACTCTAGGACTGGCCTTCAGCAGCCACCAGCTAGCACTTGGTGGGCAGGAGTCAACAGAGAGTTTGAGCAGTAGGTTGCAATCTGGGGCTCCTTAGAGCGGTCCTGTGGCATAAGAGAAACTCTGAAAGGGAAAGATATTGCAAAGCCCCAGTCTGATGACTTAGCAGTCAGGGCCAGCCTTGGGGTCCGTGTCAATGGTCATCTCCCCTCAGGGCAGGTTTGCCAAGGGAAACGTCCCCATCCAGAAAGAGACAACAGAAGAAGGCAGATCTCACTCAGGCACTGGGAGAACTCCTAATCTCTCACTACAAGCCAAAGCCCAAGGCCCCCCTGAACAGCCCATTGTCAGAGCTGAGTTCCCCCTGCCACACCCAGTGGAGGTTAAATGCTCATGAGGCATGTGCTCCTTCTGTTCCTTCTGAGCAATGTCTCCAGGGACTAACTCAGTCCTCTGCACTCAGAGCATGAGAGAGCGAACCCCATATTCCTGCCCCCTGCAAACACAGCCACTGATGCATACCACATTAGGGTAGAGAAAGGGAAAAGGGGAGAAAAGTTAATTTCAGGGGGAAATCATCTCTGCTAATAGAACCTGTAAATTAGGGCATTTAATTACCAAAGACAATTTGTTCATTGTGGATGCTAATATTTACATTAGCAACTGCTTTGAAAGCATGAAATCTGATGAATTGGCAAAACCCTTTTACTCCTTTTCCCCAAATTAATCAAACAAGCTGTGATCAGGCTATTTATAAGTCTACTTAAATACATCTCCCTAGTGAGGGATTTTTTTCTCCTACCTCCTTCACATTTTGTGAGCCCTCACAGATATTCAGCTCCTCACCTAGATACTTGGTACCAGAGGATCTTAGTGGGAAGGTGTTTGATCTATTTCTATATTTAATGACACATTTCATCATAGCAGAACAGAGTATTGTGCCATCTTTGTTGAAATTATATTTCAGTGATAATTCCTTCTACTTGTACAACCCCTGGTGAATTCCAAGGAGCGCTATGGAGATGAGCTCACTTCCAATGCCCACTGGCTGGTGAAAGCCCCAGCTTCAGGCTCTGATGCTGACGGCTGACAGGTTGATATGGGCCCCTCCCCATAAAAGAGCTTGGATTGATGTGAAAGCATTAACTTCAGAGGGGAAGAGGTCAATAGACAGACCCAGGATGGACATCTGAGACCATCTTCAGAGCAAGGACTCTCCAGGACCCACGACTTCCTCTGATGTTGGCCATTTGGCCTCATATGAGCCTCCTGCCCTGGCTATTGACCTTGATGCTAACCTATCTTACTCTGGCCACTGAACTAGATTCTGACCTCCCTTATTCTGAGTTCTAGTCTTGCTCACTCAATCCTCCCCTCCTCAGTCCAGTGACATCAAAGGATAGGGCAGAGACATCATCCCACTGCCCTCACTCCCCACTAGTTATTCCACTGCTAACAACCAAGCCTGGACTCACAGGTCTTAGAGCTGGGAGGAACCTGAAGCGATCCTCTGGCCCAGTCCACTGACATTTGAGAGTGATTCAAGGTGTGTTTGGAAGACGATGGGTAGAAACATTTTTATGGAAGTAAAGGAGTTATGGTAGATGAGACTAGTAGACAAGACTAAAAAACAGGTAGAATGGAGCCTGGTTATGGAGGACCATGGATGCCAACCGGGGCGGGGGGGTGGGGCTTGGACTTGATTCTAACCCATATGTATGATTAAAATGAACCCCTTCTCAATGGTCACTTGGAGAAGAGTCCCATTAAGGCCAAACCAACCCTTCCATTACCACAGGGAAGTGGTGGTCCCAAGTCACAGAGGCATGGTGCCATGCTATGTCCCAGCTCTTTCTCAACCTGGCTGGGTGGCCCTGGACAAGTTCCTTCACCTCTCTGGAGAGGTGGACTTGAGGGTCTTGAGGGGTCCTTCCAGCTCAGCAACCCCTATCAGGAATTTGATCACAATCCTCCACTCTTTCTTCCATGCCACATGAGGCTGGAGTTTTCAAATGCTCCCTGACATCACACCTTACCAACCTTTAACCACTCCCTCTCATCCTGATCCCCAACAAGTCAAGCTTCTTGTTTCCCAGGAAACCTCATTTTGCCAATGGCACCCAGAGCACAAAAAGGCAACTTGAGCAGTCCAAGTTAGCTGTGTCTACCCTCCCTGCACCACAGAGCCCAGAGCAGGCCAGTATTTAATCAGTTTGCAATATCACATATCTTCTAAATCTTTTAATCATTTTAATAAAAGAAGTTAAAATAAATACACACAACTACCCAAATAACAATGGTCCCAATTTTTGTTTTGTCTGACGGGGAGTAATATTCATGTCTACATGAGGATGGCATGTAATTAACATGTCATAATCAAAATGACTAAGTTTGACACATTATAATCACTGCATGGAGATTATAGCATAGCCAGGGGCGATCCACACAGCCTATCTTAATATCATTTGCATAATGAAAGCATGGTGGCAGTAATAGCTTTTTTCTCTTGTTATCATAATTTCACCCAGGGCTGCAAGGGGCTCCCACACTGTCAGATGTTGCCTGTTAAAAGTCATTGTGACTTGAAAAAGGCAGCAAAAGTGACCCAGAGCATCCCCTGTGGAACAATAGCTCAATGGCTGGCCCCTGATGAATAGAGCAGGGCAACCCCTCACCCCACCCTGCCAAAATCACCTATGAACCCATACCCAGCAGACATCTGGATGCTCTACTCTCCCAAGGCCCCTTATTTGCAGAGGGTGTGAGATTACCTCCTGATCAATGGCAAGTGCTGACCCTCTAAGACCCCAGGCAAACTTGCCAAAACATGCAAAGTCCCCAAAGCAGACCCCTTTTAGTTTGACAGTTGCCTGAATAGGGTACCTGGCCATCTAGAGCCCTGATGCTGACCACAAAGTCAAAGTCATGGGTCCAACAGCCACACATACCAGTTAGCCAGCCGCCCTCCTTCAAGGCCATAGACTGTGTCCTTAACCAAGGTGAGTGCCTCATGCAACCAATTGGGCAGGAAAGAGTGTGGGAGAACACTCTTTTACATGGCGTCCTCTCTTCTCCTGATTCATCCTGTTTAAACCTACCATCCTTCCAGCTCTCTGCTTAGCCTGCTCCTCCAGCCCAGCCAGGCGCACTTGCTCTCTGTCCATCACGCACCCTTCCTTCCCGCTTCTTCTCCCCACCTCTCGCTGCGCCATCCCACTCTGACCTTCCCAAAACCTCAGTTGGAGGCCCACCTTTATTTAACCTGCTGGCACCTCCTAAGACTCATCTGTACCTCCCAAAGCCCTGTACAATGATACCATTTCAATCTCAGGGAATCACATTCCTTAGGACAGAGACAACTTTTTTAGGTTAGGATCTGGATTTAGAACTCATATCCCCAAACAGACTTAAAGCATGAAAAATACTTGTGCTCACATTTAACAACTGAAAAGGGAAAAATAGTATACAATGGCAAAACCTGGCAAACATCACCTTAACCAAGTGATCAAGGTTGGTACCACCAGTGACAACCCAGGTTGCTATCGGGTACATCTGATACTATATGACCAAAAGGGCACTTCATGCCTGTGATATTCTCCCCAAACCCAAAGCTCTAGTCTAATCATGAGAAAACATCAGACAAGTCCAAACTGAGGGAGTTTCTTCAAAACATGTGACCAGAACTATTCCAAGGTCATGGGGTCGGGTAGCAGGGGACAGGAACTGCCACAGATCAGAGGACACTAAGGGGACAGGATGATGACATGTACCATGGTATAGTGTTTGGACCTAAAACTCAGAAAGACCATTTGTGGAAAAACTAGGTAAATCTAAATAAAGCCTGCAGTTTAGTTATATAGTATGATACAAGTGTTAATGTCTTAGTTTTGATAAATGTAGCATAGTTAGGTAAGATATCAACATTGGGTAAAATTGGGTGAAGGGTATAAGGGAACTCTCTGTACCCTGTAAGATTTTAGATTACTTAGACTTTATTAAAATTAAAAGTTTAAAAAATGCATTCTCAATATTTCACCCCAAATTCTGAAACCACAGAAATCTCATAAGCTTTTAGCAAACTGTCGGAATTCAGTCTCAACTGTGGTGGCCAGTGGCTTGGCAAATCCCGCCCACCTGGCTGACAAGATGCCTGAGACTCCAAGCTCTGAGTACATTTTGGGCTGGGTATGAGAAGTTGGGAAGGAGAGTCTGAATCTGCGTTCATAAACCACCCCAAAATGTGGAGGCCTCTCATTCCATGGAAGCTTGTCAGCCAAAGAGCAAAGGGTCTTGTTTCCCACCTCATCTGTGATGTCACAAAGACATAGATAAGGATGAGTCAACAGTGGTTAACATGCCTAAGGAAAAGCCTGGTGGAGCTGGGGAGACCTTCAAGCGCCTGGGGCTGACCCTGCATTTTTCTATGTGAGAACTGAGTTCTATGAGACAACTCAGGCATTTACCTGCAGTTTCACAGCAGGTTAGCACAGAGTTGGAACTGGGGCCCAGCTCTTCAAGTTCCCAGCCCAGGAGTCAGAGTAAAGTAAAATCATAGTTGCTCATGTCCAGAGGGGGCTGCAAGGTGGCATCCTGGCCACCCACCCGTCTCCTGAGAGACAGGGCCCTGGCAATCCATGCTTGGAAGCCATTCAGGACACACCTGCTAGTCTCGCTTTTCTTCATTCCCTATCTGAGCCCCTCTCTGCATTGCTTGCCTTTCCCAACGGCTCCTCTTTACCTGAGACCCACAAGCATTCTTCTGCCCCTGCACAGTGCTGCACTTTCTGGATGTGGCTAGATGCTACTCCCACGGCCCCAGAGCTGAGAGCTTTGCTGCCATGCCAGGGCTGTTTTCTCCCCTTTCAAGCCCCCTCCCTTATTTTCAGGGCTTGTCATTCACAGCTGCCTGCCAGTCACTGTCATCAGGGTCTGGGAAGGAAATGAGAACCAGGAACTCAGGCACAGAGCCCCCCCATTGTGAGGGAGATGTTGACTCACAGCCAATGCATTTTAACACAGGGAAACTCCAGGGTAAGCCAGAGGGCTGTGCCTGGGCCCAGAGAGCACTGTTTTCCCTTCTTCTGCAGGCCTGGAATTAATACCACCACTCCCTCCTGGGCCAGGAAACTGAGGAACCTCCCCCACCCGAGGCAGCCCTCCCGCCAAGCAGGGGGTCACTGCAACTCTGCTCGAATTTCACAAGCATCTCCTGACTCAGGAATGGCCTTCAAGTTGGCAATATTATTTGAAAAGCAATAAAAAGGCCCCCTTCCCTCAAAATAGCCTCTTTCCTGGTGCCTAAAGTACCTCCATGTGATGTGATTCTTTTGCATTCAGAAGAGTTTTTGTCTTTAATCGTCCCTCTAGGGTTGACTGCAAAGGACTGAATCCTCTCCAACTCCCCTAAGCGAAATGGGGGTGTGGCAGTAACTTCTGGAATTGTAAAAGCTGCCTGCCCCCAAAACTGATGCCCACCGACCACCGCTTCCTCTGTAAGCTTTGCCGAACACGCAGGCTGAGCCGGTGCCTCCTTTATCCTCTCCCAGCTTTCCTTCCCTTCACAGCCCTGAGCGCGGATCATTGAACACTGATTCTTGGGAACATTTGCTTCTTCCTGTGAGACTGTGGGCTTTGTTACAGCATCGCATCCCTGGTTCTAGCATGGTGCCCAACACAGAGAAGCTCAGTGGCTATTACAGAAAGAAGGAATGAATGAAGAAGAGGCCCACCTGGCTTTCATGGAGACAGCAACGCAGAGAGGAGGAAGGGAGGGGAGGCAGCCAGGGCCCCCCACCACACACCCCATCTTCTCCCAGGACACAAACAGCTAACATGACATGGGACCCATGCAGGGCTGCCTGCCCTGTTCTCTAGGAACAGCTCCCATAAGGCCACTCCATTCCTATAAATTTTTGCGAGATAACAGTCAATGTACCTGAAGAGCAAATTAAATTCTTCTATATTAGAATTCTGTTTTCAACTTTAATCATCATAGAGATCAACTTCCCCACAAAGAAATCCTTCCTCCAATTAATGCTTGCCATCTGCAAAAGCAAATTAAACAGAAGATGAGCACATACAGCCAACCCCCAACCAGAGAGAACCCAAGTGCCCTGACCTGCCATGGGACACGTTCCAGCGAGTGTTCATGGTGTGGAGTCATTTAATGGGTTCTATTTTTGTGCTGTTTTTCCCCAAGACCTGCAGCTCCACCCACGAAAGCCAGAAACGTGGGCTTCAGTTCCCCCGCAAGTAACAGAATACCGGTTTAATGTGGCTTAGATTCTGCATATTTATCTCATGAGAAGCCAAGAGCACTGCCTGTCTAGTATAGACGTCGACTGCAATGGATCATTTTTTTAAAACTCCTCCTTATGACAAAATCATTTCCAGCAACAGATTTCAAGTTAGCATATTTGATCACGTATTTTAAAGTGAACATTGTACTGGGCATGGAAGTTGGTGCAGAGAGTACCCAGCAAGTTCATACCAGTCAGAATCCTCTTGCTTTGCCTGGAGTGCGCCCGCGTCTCCAAGCCTCGTACACATCCCTGTGCTTAAAGGGTAGATTCGAAATAAGCAATGACAGCATGATGACCGCAAAAGCAGATAACCCAGGCGTGGCTACTTCAAGGCAGTCATCCTGTACTGACCACTCAGAGTTTCTAATAGCATGTTCGGAACTTGAAAGAGTAAAGCAGAGCGGCTGCAGTGACCGTTGGAAAACCATGCCTCAACGAATCTGGATCTAGAGCACACTTCTCTTGCTTGATCTCAAAACAAAACGCATGGAGTTCAGTCCGCCTGTGTCTGTCGGTGACCAGCTGTAATATACCTACGTGTTCCTAAAACCCCAGTCACCAGAGTAATTGCTCAGAAGTTGGACTAACAAGAGTTGATGCTGATTAAAGGTTTATGAGAAGCAAGAAAGTCTGATAGGATTTAGGCAGAATCCGACCAGTTTTAAGTTTTCCGTCCCTAAGCCGTTAAGTCCCCACAAGCCGCTGGTTTTGTCCCGCATGTGGAGGGAGACTAGTTGAGGAATGTAAATGGCAAGCCCAGAGTTTTTGAGACGATTATCAGATTTAGGTAAGATCTACTTTGCTCTTTAACAAAGATCACTCACACACACGTGCACACACACATGCACACACGCACAGACTGGTTTCCTAAAACACCAACACGCAGATGGCTTCAGCAAATTCGCCCTTCGAGTGAGAGTCTGAGGGGGGCTGCTGGCAGAATGGCACACCCGGCCACAGGAGGTGGATGCTCAGAGAAGAAGCTTCCAGATGCCCACCGACCTCTCAAGACAGCCCTCCCACAGGAAGCTGAACAGGTCCATCCCTCCAAAGAAAATTCTTTGATGGCCTTAAGTTTTACCTCTAGGGACTCGTGTTTTGTGTCAGGCAGGGCCTTCCAGAGCTCCCTGAAAGGCACGTCCCAATGAGGGTGTATTTCTGAGGACGGGTCAGGGGCTGGGGGTGGCCTGAAAGCCAGGTGATGATAGTAGCTTCTGTATTTTAGCTCTGAGTGTGAGCCAATCGCCAAACACTCTCTTCTGTCATTCAGCCTCTCCAGCTGCAGCCCCGAGTCCTCAGTTCCCCTTCCCAGCAGACTGGTGGACAAGTTGACTTGCACTAACTCCCACTCTTTCCACAGTCCACTCTGCTAGGGCACTGGCTCCACAATACCAGAACCAGAACCTGTCTCCAAAAGCTCTGATGGTGGAATACCCAAGGGTCCTTGTTCTGTCTTTTGTGCTGACCTCTCTCCTAGAAGCACCGCCGTCTCCGGGCTTCCAAAAAGCCCAGTAATCAAAATAGATAATACTTTAATGCAATATTTTTAAAATTCAAAATTAATAAAAACCCAATCCATGATAAACAAACTGTCAACATGTTAACTAAAGACAGGATCGGTGCCTCTGCGTTGAGTTTTGTGCACACTGTTGCCGATGCTGGGAGCTCTCATCAGCTGGACAAAATACCCGCTTTATTGCTAACTTGCCCAGTGGCCTTGGGAAAGGCACTTGACTTCTTTGATCCTAATTTTCCCCAAATGTAGGTGAGGATAATAATTTCATACCATATGTGGCTTTGAGGATTACATGAGGCAATGGCTATAAAATGGTTAACACAGGCCACATAGTATGACTGCTGTTGTCAATACTGTCATCACATGATTATTGTCGCATCGCCTCCCCTGTGGTGTCTTCCCATGATCCCTGACACCCCCAGGGAACTTTAGGAGAGCTTTTTGCCTTGCTCCCATGGCATACTGTACACATCTCAATTATAGCAAAAAAATTAAATTACATCATATTATATATTGCAATTACTTCCATATTTTTTACTCGCTAGACTTCAAACTATTTGAAGTGAGACTATTTTTATTTTTGTTGACTTCTGACATATAGTAACTATTAAATAAATGCATCTCGAATAAAGGAATAAAGGGAGATTAAGTCCAAGAACAAATGAATCTACCAAACAATATCGTATGCAAGGACAAACCCACATCCACTGACAGGTTTGACAAATACTTGTTAAGCACCAACCACAATCCAAGCATCCTGGTAGGAGCTGGAGCTGCAACAGTGAATACAATAAATGCAGCCCTACCCCCTCGGCATTACAGCCTCCCAGAGGAGATGGACAATTAAAAGCAATTACAAGAAAGTGTTAAAGTGTGTTCAGGGAAGCTCCATCTAGCTGGAACATCAAGTGCAAAGCAGACAGCAATGAGAGATAAGGCTGGGAAGAAAATGAAGCTAGGTGGCAGAGGGCCTTGAAGCCTTCCTTGCTAAAGAATCTGGACTTTATCCCAAAGGCAATGGAGAACCACAAAATATCAATAACAAATGGGACAAATCCCAATCCCACTGGCTTAAGCAAAAAGGGAATTACTGGCACCTGCAATTGAACCAGGGGGTTGAGTTGGCTTTTTGAAGAGCCAGAATCAGGGGCTCAGACCAGCCATGAGGACCTGCCTTTGCCGTCTCTCAGCTCAGCTGTGCTCTCCTCTGGGATTTGGTTTCTGCCTTCGGTGCCCCATGGAGGCCACAGGTGCTCCAGCCTCATGTCCTCCTAGGTTCAGAACCAGCAAATCCTTTTTCAGGTGATTCAAGCTAAAGCCCTGGTACCTGGCTTGACTTGAGGCACCCACCCCTGGATAACCACTCTGGCCAGGGGAGTGAAATGAGATGATCTGTTTATGATGAGATGACATGTTGCATCCACTAATGCCCACTGCCCTCCTCACCCCCCTGCCCCAGGAAGGTTGAGATGGAGGTGGAGGGTGGCACTTCCTAAAGGAAAATCAGAGATTTCTTATCATTAGAATGATAAGTGGATGGATACTGAGTGACAAAAACAGGAACACAAAGCCATTACAGAAAGATTTTTGGCAATGAGTGACTTTGTTAGAGATTTATAATTAAAGAAACCATGAAACAACCCTATACTGGTGTGGTAATGTAGACAATGGGTGGGTGGGACCCTGCTGCCAGCAGGAATGACAGATGAGCCTACTGAGAAATGATGCTTTCCAGAGGAGGGTGGGGACAGCAGGCTGGAGAGAAGTGATATTGGAGGTAAAATTAATAGAGCACAGATATAAATGTGTAAGATTACAGGATTAGTGATGGTTGAGGGGAGGAGAGATGAGTTCTGTTTGGATAATGAAGAATTTAAAAAGCTTAAGCAATATATCTAGAATAAGTGTGTACCAATGCTCAGGAGGACTTCCAGTCAAGATGGCGACATAGGAAGACACGGCTCGCCTCCTCCCACAACCACATCAAAATACAGCTAAAATATAAAACAACCATCACTCAGAACCATCAGAAATCAAGTTAAGTGAAAGTCTGACAACTACGAAATTAAAAAAACACATCCATCCGGACTGGTAGAAGGGGCAAAGATGCGGAACAGGTTGGTTTCACATCCATGTGTGGTGGATAAAAATTCGGAAGGGATAGCTCTGGATCAAGGAGTCCCAGTCCCACACAAGGACCCCCAGTCCAGGGTTCCAGTGCCAGGAAGATAAGTCCCTACAACTTCTGGCTGCAAAAACCAGCGAGGATCAAATCAGTAGAAAAAACTGCTGGAGCCCCATGCAGTTCCCCTTCAAGAACCCACACACGGACTCACCTACTCAGACTCACATTTTCTAAGCTCCAGCACTGGGATAGCAGCTTGAAAGGCACCAGTGGCATACTGGGAGGAACGGGAGTGGCTGGCATAAAGGCTACCAGAGGCCATTGTCCCTTTTCTGGGCCCTCCCTCCACAGAACTGGCAAGCTGGTGTCATATCTGAGACTCCATCAACATGGCTAACACAGTTTGCCCCGCCCTGGAGAACCCCTGAGACACCACCCCATCCAATTTACAAACCCATCCAAGCTGTTTTTCCATATGAATGGCTGGTCTTAGCTGCTTCACGACTCCTAAATCCTCTCAAACAAGCAACAGCTGTCCTTATTGAGCCCCCAGGCTGGGCAGTAGCAGCAGCCAGTCTAGAGTCACAAGCTGGTTTCACCTGGGAATCTCCAAGCCCAGCATAAGTAGCGCCTATCTCAGATGGCTCTATAGCTCAGGCAGAGTGGCCCAGGGCAAAACATAGGTGGGGGCTGATCTTGCCCTGTACCACCCGGGAATCCCCAGAGTCTGTGCAACCCGTGGGCAGCTACAGACCGCATCAGAGCACCACCACCCTGCCCCTGCACAGCTGATTCTCCATGGGGGGCACAGTGGTCAGTGGTTATAGCCAGTCCTTGCAGCTCACCTGCTGGGTAAATTCCTTCCATTGATCTGCTAATAGCAATCAAGGTTCAACTACAAGAGGAGGGTGTACTCAGCCCACACAAAGGGAACACCTTGAGTACCCAGCTTGAGTGAGAGGGGAGGTTGTGCCACTGGATCCTACAGGTCACCTACTACATTAGACCACACTACCAAGACATGGAATCAAAGCAGTTCTACCAAATACATAGAAACAAACACAGGGAGGCTGCCAAAATGGAAAGACAAAAAAAA
>VMDR010022672.1:0-16097 GCA_007922815.1 Macrotus californicus | reverse complement strand
TCTCTAAAGAAACTTTGCAAGTTAGAATGGATTGGCAAGAAACATTCAAAGTCATAAAAAGCAAGGACCTACTCCAAGATTACCCAGCAAGATTATCATTTAGAATTGAAGGAGCTTCCCAGACAAGAAAAAAACTAAGAGTTCATCATCACCAAACCATTATTATATGAAATGTTAAAGGGACTTATTTAATAAAAAGATGATCAAAACAATGAACAGTTAAATGGCAACAAATACATATCTATCAACAATTGAATCTAAAAAACAAACTAAGCAAATAAGAAGAACAGAAACAAAATCATATTTACAAAGATCATCTTGATGGTTGCCAGATGGGAGAAGGGTGTGGGGGAATGGGTGAAGAGGTGAGGGGATTAAGAAGTACAAATAGGTAGTTACAGAATAGCCATGGGGATGTGAAATATGGTATAGGAAATGGAGTAGCTAAAGACCTTATACATGACCCATGGACATGAACGATGGTGTGGGGATTGCCTGAGGGATAGAGGGCCCTGGGTGGAGGGGGCAAAGGGGGAAAATTGGGACAACTGTAATAACGTAATTAATAAAATAAAAATTTTAAAAATAACCCTCAAGAAAAATAAAACAACACAGCTTTATTATCTCACTCTTCTGGAGGTCAAAAGTCTGAAATGGGTTGGCAGGGCTGCATTCTTTCTGGGGACTCTGGGGGAGAATCCGTTGCCCTAGTTTTCCTTTTCCTTGCTGCTTGATTTTTATTCTTTCCTGTTTTATAATAAATGTGTTCAAGGCTACACATTTTTTCTATAAATACTGCATTGGCCTTGCCAATTGGTTTCATTATATGGTGCTGTCAATGTTGTTCATTTATAAATAGTCATTTCAATTTTGAGTTTCTCCTTAACCTGAGAATTCGATGGAAGAGTGTTTTAAAATTTTCAAGTCGCTGAGTTTTTGCTATATTGTTTTGCTGCTCTTTTTGTCTGTGAATCCAGTTTTTTTAAACATGGTAGTGAGAAAATGTAGCCTGTATGACTTCTACTTTTTGGAATTAAGAATTTGCTTCTAGTCAGTTTTAATGGGTGGTCAATGTTTTATAAATGTAACATAGATGTTAAAAAGAATGTGCTACATGTGTATTCTCAGTTCAGTAGGTTTTCTTATAGAATTTTCAAATCACATTTTTAAATTATATTAGTCGAATTCTATAGCTTTACTTATTTTTATTTACTTGGTCTATCAATTTTTGAGGAGCCATGTAGAAATCAACTAATTACAAGTTTGACCATTTTTTTTTTCAGATCTAAAATGATTTATTTCTATATATTTTACTTTTTACTTATTTTATTTTACTTCTATATTTTGATCACTGTTTAGTACAAAATTTACTTGATTGTCATAACTTCTTGGCACACTGCACGTGCTTCTATAATGCTTTTCTTTTGAATTCCATGTAATCTGATATTAGTATTTCTATGCTTTTATTTTTTTGTTAGCATTTATTTATTTTCATCTTTTTATTTTAAAATCTTTTGTATTCTATTTTTTAAATGTGACTCTTTAAAATAACTGCATTATATGTAGATATGTGTGTACATACATATTGTTGTATACATATTGTATATATTTTTGAGATTTCTTTCACCCATTTTGAAAGTCTCTGTCATTTAACAGGAGAATTTAACACATTCACACTTATTGTTAATTATATGTTTGCATTTCTCTCCTGCTTTCTGTTTGACTGGCCAAGTTTTCTTTATTTCTATTTTTTTTCTATTTTTGGCAAGTTATATGCACCACTTTTATTTTTCTAGTGCTCTATGTTTTTAATAAACTTATTTAAGCACTTTTTCTCCTAATAGAATTTTTTTGAGAGAGAGAGAGAGAGAGAGAGAGAGAGAAAGGGAGAGAGATCAAGAGAGAGAATGCTCAAGAGAGAAACATCAATTTGTTGTTCCACTTATTTATGCATTCATTGGTTGATCCTTGTATGTGCCCTGACCAGGGGTTGAATTTGCAACCTTGGTGTATCAGGATGACATTCTAACCAACCTCCTCCTATCTTTCACATTTTGTTAAAACTTTTGTTCCAAGTATTATTATTTTACTTTATTTATATACTTTTTATATGAATTGTTTCTTAAAATTACATGAATATTTATAGATTTATTTTCAGAATATTTATAGATTTATTTTCATTTATTATTCAGACTTTTAGACATTTTCTGGTTTCTTTAAAAAGTTTTAAAATCCTGTGACATTCTCTTTTTGAATTTCTTTTTGTTTTTCTGCAGTGCATAATTATTTCTTCAGGAAGAATGAATGGGTAGTAAATTTCCTTTGTCCTTTATTATCAGAAACTATCTCAGCTTGACAGTTTGGCTGACACAGAATTGCAGGCTCAAAATAATCCAGAAGCATTGAGAATTTTGTTTTTATTTTGTAATTTAGAAATGTCACCAAGATGTGTGTCTTTTTAGTGTTTTTTGCTTGCTACTTGGTGGAATTTTTTATAGTTTGAGACTCAGATCTCTCTGGCTCTTGAAAAGATTTTTAAATTATGTCTTTACTTTTTCATAACCTCTAATCTCTCTTATCTCAATCTGGACCTCTTATAAATTTTAGATCTTGAAACTTCGCACATTTTGTATCTCTTTGTGTTTTCACTCTACCTTGTAGGGAATTTTCTTGACTATCTTGATGTTTTTAGTTTTCAAGGATGATTTCTTTTTACTTGATTGCTTCTTTTCCATAGAAATCTACTCTTAATTTATAAGAGCAAATTTCTCTGAGCTTTCTCTGAGGATACAACCTGGAATTCTTTTGAAGTTTCCTTCTGTCTCCTACATTATCCCCATTTTCTCTAAGATAAATTATTTTGGTTTTTCATCTTGTTTGTTTTCATACTCTTGGCTTGTCTCCAAGGTGACCCATGATGGTCATTTCAGGTTTATAAATTAAAATTAGGTTGATTAATATATTCCGGAGGCCGGTGTGAGTTTCTTTCATGACTGCGTGGCCTGGCTTCCAGGATGGGCCTTTTCCTGGGAGGGAGCTGTCTGCAGCTTTGTGCAAGTGAGAGCGTGCAGGGCACTTGCTCGCTGTGGGACTCCCTTTAGAAAGAGTGAGGGGACTGCACGGGAGCAGGCTGGGGACCCTTATGACTGCTGACGTAAGGAAGACTGTACTCTGTGTGTGAGCACTTTAACAGATCTCATTCCTGAGCAGGACTGACTTATCATCTTCTCTTTCTTTTCCTCTTCCTAATCCCATTACAGAGATTTACTTGTTTTGCTTCTCTGTCCCCAATACCTACATAGTCATCTTCCATGTGTCAGCTACCTAGTACCACATCACAAAACACTCTACAACTCAGTGCCTTAATCAGCAATGACACTATTTCGCATGATTTTATGGGTTACCTGGGCTGATTCCTCACATGGCATTGGCTGGGCCCGCTCATGCTGCTGCATTGAGCTGGCAGCTGGGCTAGGTCGGAAGTCCCTAGCAGGCTTCACGGCCACGTCTGGGGCCTTGGTGCTGGCTGTTTGCCAAAGCACTTAGTTTCTCCACCAGGTGGCCTCTTTCTCCACAAGGCTTTTTATTCTCCCGAGCCTCTTTTCTGCAGGAGAATTGGGTGGACTTCCTTATAGAAAGGTAGCTGAGTTCCAAAGGGAAGTATTCCAAGCAGGCAAGCCCCCAAACTGCATCGTTCTTATTTACGTTCCATTGGCCAAAGCAAGTTACGTTGTCAAGTCCAAAGTCGATGTGTCGGGAACTCCAGAAGGATGTGAACACTGAGAGGATGGTTCATTGCCACCAACGTTAACAGTTTCCCACAACTCCTAAGGTTGCTCTTTCGCTTTGTTCAGAAAGTGGTCTACCAGGTTTCCATATTAGGAAATGGAACTAAATATGTTGGGGAAGCAAGAGGCTGGCCAGCCATTTGTTTACTCCATAGTTCTTCACCTGATGTTGCACCGTGGCCTGCTCCCTGCTCCCTGCACTGTGTCCCTAGGGCTGTTGAAAAAACAGTTTTGTCTCTGTAGCCAATTTCTTGTGTGCTGATTTAACCACTCTGCTTTTCTCCCTAAATCTGATTCTACCTGCTTTTTATCTTGTAGAAAGTCTTCAAACTTTTCTGATCTGCTGATGTCGACTTCTTGTTTTCTTGAGCTGATATGGATGTATTCTTTTTATGTATCTTTCTATAATTTCAATGAACTTCGATGAAGGAGGGGAGGAAATTGCAAGTGCTTCGAACTTCACCTTGAACCACCAGAACAAGCAAAAATGTTTCCGGTGTATTCATACTGTAAAAAGGGGGGAAGGCAGTGAGTCCTCTCACTACGGGTGTGCACTCACACGACAGGGATGCTGAAGAGAAGTGGTGATCACAGCACAGGACAGTTTTGCTCTTTGCCAGGTCTGAGATGTTGGAGATGCGGGCGCTTCAGCCTCTTCTCCCTCAGGGATCCGGGCTGATGAGATAACGATGATCATTTTAATCCAGCCCCCAGTGCACCTAGGACACCTTTGGAGCTGGCTTTCTAGGCGATCCAGTTCAGATTCCTCACATTGCAGTTTAGGAAACGAGGCACAGGGATGGTGGCACAGGTCACTCCGCAAATCAGCAGCAAAAGTGGGGTTTGAACCTGGGCCTCCTGACACCTAATTCTGTCATCTTTCATCACACGGTTCCCTGTATCTTGTCCCACTTGGCACCTCCAAGCACCCCTCAGAGAACACCAGTCTTACTGTCTGCCATGGGCCTACGCAGTACCTGCACCCCAGGACACCCAGAGATGAAGGATCTGAGGCTAACTTTGCCCCCAAATGAGACAGATGTCTGTCTGGCCCCTCCTCCCAAAAGACGATTATTTGAGCTGGGGATGACAGCTGCTTTCAGATCACAGACTCTCCTCCTCATCCAGGGCCCTCTCTCCCCTACTCAGTTATCTATTTACCTATCTATTTACGTGAGTCTTTTTCCCCCCAATGAATTACGTCTGTAAGGCAGTAAAATGTTATGTATTGCAAGGCCCATAATCTTTAAAAGCCCAGTGATGCCAGCTCCAGACAGCAGTGAGCTCCCTCCAGTATGTTAATAGATAGTATTAGGGCAATAATGAAAACACTTGAGACAAGTAAGCTCCTATCAAAAGCTGAGTAATAGGGCTCCGCCGAGTGAATCACAATGCAGAAGAGATTAAGACGTCTGCCGTTGTGCAGTGTCTATTCAGACTAACAGCTGCTCCGTTTCTGATTAAAATGGGGTTGGGGAGACCTTGCGAGCAAGTCCTCTTTTTATCCTGCACTGTCCTCACCCTGTTCACCTCCATACACAGGCACCTTCATTTGCACTTAGCCATGGCCATACACACACACACACACACACACACACACACACACACACACACAGACTAGAGTCACACACACATTGCATCATCAGGCACACAGAGCCACAGTCCTGCACACACAGCAATGGGCGCTGACACATAGCCACACTGGTGCATCTAAGCATGCACACATAAGCGCATCCTCATGCACAGGTGCACAGGTACCCGTGGAACACACTCTCACACACTCAAGGCTTCAGTCAGTCTTTCACACACATTAAATTACAATCTGTCACAAACACAGTCTCACGGATGCATTAAATTGCAATCTGTCGCACACACGCTCTTCGCGCGCAGAGTCACAACCAGATACTCGGAGACAATCTAACCAGAGCCAAAGATCCGCACATACCTGACTGGTTGCGTCCATATAGAGCCCTAGCAAGTCTTCAGGTGCAGATCACCCTGTGATCACAGTTAGTCAGAGATACACATAGCCCGTCATTGGCAGACCGTCACAAACACTCCTACGCACATACAGCCAGAGTCATAAATTCTCACACGTGTCCTGTGCTCACACACAAACACAGCCCAGGCACAGCTGGTCTGCAGACCCGCAAACCCCAGACACAAGTGTACACATGGTACAAGTCACAGATACATCTTCGCACACATAGGCAGAGATGCTGCTCTGCATACCCCTCCAGACAGTGGCCCAAGATGTAGACTTGCCCAGAAGGCCAAGGATTGGCTCCGAGCTGGTTCCGTGGCCTCATGAGAAAGAAAATCCTCGGGGTCAAGCATCAGATTCCCCGTCCTCCGGTCCCTGCAAGGCTGTAGAGTGAAGGGGGAGCTGGAACCACGGCTGTGGTGCCTGAGTGTAGACTCTGACCTTGAATGGAACTGCAGATTTAGACTTAGGAAAACTCAGAGCTTTCCAGAGATAAAATGGCCTTCAGGAGGTAGTGAGCGTTCCATCAGTGGGGGTGTGCATGGGGACGCTGGACAGCCACCTGGCTAGGATGATGAGGAGGGACTCCTGCACTGCACAAGGGTGAACTAGGTGCCCTGAAGGTCCATTTCATTCTTGATTCTGTGCCCTGAGGGTCTGTGTGTCCTCTACCCCAACCCCTGCTCGTCAGTGAGTGGCTGCAGCTCTCAGATACGAGACACCGGAAGTCCTGACCTTCTGCTTCTCCCTCTTTACATGGCTTCTCTTCCAAGATCATCTTTAAGCTGATGTTTTTAACCTCTTTCTCTAGATCTCTGAGACCTTGATTCCAGGGTCAGGGTGACATGCAAGTAATGACCCAGTAAGCTGGGAAATGACTCAGTCTCAATCTCTGTCTTATCCTGAGGGAACTGGCAGGGCCTTTGGAGGCTGACTTGGGTGCATTTCCTTGCAACCAGGTGCTAGGTCACCAAGCCTGGAACACCAGATTTGGGCAGGTAGAAGGAGTTTTACTAGGCAGATGATCAGGCCCAGGCCAGGTTTGGGGAGGAGCCCGGGGACTTCCTGCCTAAAGCTGTATCTGGCAGCCTCCAGACTATAGCTGGTGACTGTAATCCAGACACATGGGAAACCATCTCCACCCTAATGGGCATCTCACAACCTTTCTCCCCAAGCAGACCATTCCCTCAGACCTCAGGTTTTTGCTCTTCCTCACCCCTCCATCTGGGATGCCTTCCCCTTGCCCTCACAGTGATATCTGCACTTGTCTCAAACCCACCCAGCCAACCTAAATGCATCATATTCAGGAAGCAGCCTCAGAACCCCTGCATTAGAATCAATCCTGCCCCCTGCACACCCCCTCCCCCCACAATGTGCCACACCATTGCTTTCCCCATGCTCTAGAGCATGTACCATCTGTCTTCCACCTGAGAGGTAGGGGCAGGCAGGCAGAGTGGGTGTGCCGCTTAAGGGGGTGGGGTTGAGCGAGGCCCAGAGTGCAGTAGACAGGCCTAAAGCCAGGAAGAAGAACCAGCTCCTCTCGAGCAGAGCCAAGGGCACAGTTGGTAGAATGACTCTCAGATTCAATTATGGTCTGATTTGGGGGCATGGGGGTTGGGCCTGAAGGGACTGGCTTGAGTGGGATCCATTGGTTGAAGTTGTCTGAAGTGGAGAAGATGGTCATGTGGCCCAGAAAGTCAGGATTCTGAGACACCCCCCATGAAGGAAGCAGAACTGAGATAGGACTAGCAGGTTCAGAACAAGCCCCTGGTGTCTGAGAGGTGTACTGGGGTGTGCAGCCTGCCTTTAAGGGCCTATATGGATGGTTGCTTTAAAGGATCAGAGCTTAATCAGACCACCAGGGTCATATCCAGAGGGTGATGCCCAAAACAAGAGAATTAAGAAGTGGGGTCAGAAACCAGAAACTTAAAACCTATATGGTTCAGAAGAGCCCTTTAGAGGTGGCCTGGTAGAATCTGGGTTCCAGGAGCTTGTCTGGGAACTTAAAGTAGCCACAAAAGGTTGGCATTTACCACTCTCATGTACTTAAATCACCCATCCACTGTGTCTTATTAGACGGAGAGTATCTCCAGGAAAGACCATGTTTTCTTTGTCTTCTTCCCTCTAGGCTTTTCACAACACCTGGCGTATACAACATTCTCAGCAGGCTTTGTAGCACTTGAATTCTGCCTCTGACTCTGAATTCTTGGTCTGGACTTGGCCTTCAGGCCCTACCTGGCCTCTGAAGCCCACCTCCTGCCATAGCTGACCTCACCTGATTTACCTGCAGGTATCTCTCCTCCTAGTTCCCAGGACCAATTCTGTCTGACCCTGAAGCTGAAATCATTTGGGGCCTCCTCCAACCTGGCTATTAGATCCTTGACCCTGAGCCTCCTTACCTGCTGCTGAGCTGCCATCACTTCATCTGCTATCTATGGGGCCGGATCCCATTCCAGACCCCATCCAGCACCCCAGTTCCATACTTCACATTTTCATTGGCTGGTTCTCAGTCTTCATTTACCTGGGCTGTCATCACCCTTAATGAAAATGATCACTTCCTCCCCCTTGAGACGTTGTCTTCATTTGTCTTTGAGAGCCCCACACTGGCCTGGCTTCCTCTTCCCTTATGACTCCCCTGCTCAGTCTTCATTGTTGTTTCCCACACCCACATCTCCCCAACTTCTTAATGTTGCACTGCTCCAGTTGGTCCTTATACTTCTTCTCATTGCCTGCCCTCGCTTCCCAGGGGACCTCCAAGCTCATGGCTTTAGGTGCTATCTTTCTGCTGATGACGCTCAAGTCTCAAGTGGATTTCTTTAGCTCAGACCTCTGCCCTGAACTCCAGACTTGTGTACCTTCCTGCTTTGCTCAACATTTCCACCTGGATGTCTATTATGCATCTCGAACTTTAAACAAATTATTGATTACCACCTCCAACCTCCTCCTGCCACAGTCTACTCAAACTTGATAAACGGTAATTCCATAAATGGTAACTTACAGTTGCTCACACTGTGGAGTCATCCCTCACCTCCTGCTCAGACTCAGTCTGAGCCACCCTTGTCTCTTGCCTGGATCACTTCAATGGCCTCGGACTGGTCTTCCAGCTTTTGCTTTTGCCCCTACTTCCCTACTTGCCTGATCCTTACCTATCCCTCTCCTGACATGGCAACCATAGACTGGGGGCTCTGACCCATCAGTGCCTCTTCCTCTCCCCTGTGCCATCCTTAACCTCTTGTTCCCACTATATTGGACTTCCAGATGGTGATGTCATCTGAGAAGCAACAGACAACACTTCTGTTCCTGCCTTCTCTGCCTTTTCCACCTGCCCTCTGTCACTGTAGTTCCAGCATTTTTGTGCCTTCACTTAGCAGTCCTGAGCTAAGAAAGACTAGGCCTAAATCCAGTCCCTTGACCTACAGCTTGGACCCAAGAGCCGGCCAGGAGTCCAAGGGCACTGGGACGTTTCTTTAGTGGTAGGCCCTTACGTTCCCCATGTCCTTTAGCCTTCACAGTAATCTTGTGACTCGTGAATAATTTTTCCTTCCTATAGGTGATGGGAAGGAGAAAAGAGAACTCACTTGACCACAGCTACACAGCTAGTCAGGTTGTAAACCTGAGCATCTGACTCCAGTGCTCCTGCTTCTTCCTCTGCTAGGATCCTTAGCGATCCAGTTGCCTTCTTTCCCACCCTTCCCACCTCCCACTTCCCATTTACAAAAAGGACACTGAAATCAGAGGTGGGGGGGATATTTTTTCCAGTGTCAGAGTGAGTCAATGACTGAGCCGAGTGGAGTCCCCAGGTTTCTAGGTTGTGCTGTTCCCCAGCCAACATCAAGGCAGGAGGGGAAACACACCCCAAGGCCAGGCCCTCCTCCCCTGTGGCTCTGCTTCTTACTCCCTGAGGTCCAGAGCCCTAAATAGAACAAGCCATGCTGTCTCCCTTCTTGGGGAGGGTAAGGCAGCTGCGGCAGTTGTGGCGGGCGGAGAGAAATTTCCCCTTTCTGTAGATTGGATCAGTCACTCTCAGAATTGATGGCAACGGCTTCATCACGAAGATCTAATGCTTTAATTATGTTGTGACATGACCTGACACGGGGGTGGCATTTGATGGATTCTCTGGTGTCATCAGCCTGGCCCTGACATAGGAAAGTGGCAGAAGGCAGGGGGTGGGAGAAGAGGAAGGGCTCCCGGTGGGAGATGTGTCCTCTCAGGCCCCCTCCACCTTTCCCTGCTCCTTGTCTCCTGGGGCAGTTCTGTGGCAGTGGGGACTCGGGGGAGAAGGAGGAGCTGCTTCTTTGCTGGAGAGGGTTGATGTGTCCTTCTGGGATGGACTGAATCCTGGGAGGAGGCTCAGTGTGAGTGTGTGTGTGTGTGTGTGTGTGTGTGTGTGTGTGCATATGTGATCATGTGCCTGGATACATAGGGACACATTTGAGCAGGTGAGAGGATGCAGACCCATACTGTGGAAGCAATAGCTGAATTGTTGTCTGGCCTGCAAAGCTCTAGGAGGTGAAGGGTGGGGTGGGGTACTGGCTTGTTCTGCAGGTCCTGGGGCTGTCAAAAGGCAGAAGGAGCAGATGCATTCATGCAGGCTTTGAGGGCAGAGCTGATCATGGGCTGGGCAGCCCTGAGGTGCAGAGAGTGACCTGTCTCAGGCAAAGCCTACCAGGGCTGATTCAAAGGGGATTCCTTTCCTTGGGAGACACTTTATGACTAATGAATTCCAGGGTCAATTTCTCCTGTATCTATGGGTCAGCCAGTGAGTATGCTTATCTCCCTCTCATTCGCCCTAGCCACTAGGGCTCAGGGTTTTGCAGGGCCCTGGGTGTGGCAAGAGTGAGAAGCAAGCTGCTTGCATCAGCCCAAGCTCCTTGCCAGTACACTGGCATGCATGGCTCCCCCTCTGTCCCCTCTCCCCATCCCATTCCTGGGGCAAGCCCTCCCTCCCTAAGCTGAGCAGGCTCCAGGGAGGCCCAGCTCTGAGGCAGCTGGAGTGAGAGTGGAGGCTTGAAGAGGCAGGGGATGGGGATGTCTGTTGCTGGGCCATCTGGGTCAGGCACTATGCTGGTCCCTTGCAGGATCCTCATGACCACTGTAACCAGGACTGAAGTGTTATCCCCAACTGACAGTGGAGGACAGTGAAACGCTGAGACATGCAGTTCCCTGCCGAGGCTATATGACTAGGAAGGAGTGGACTAGGTTCAATCAGCAAATGTGTGTTGAGTGACTCCTGTGTGCCAGACCCCGTGGAAGCCCATGTGGAAGAAGCTGCGGGTTCAAACTGCAGTCCCTGACCTCCAGAAGCATGGCATGTCCCATAGCTCCTTCCCACTCGGCTGTCACTGCCTTTTCCACTGCTCCACTCTGCCCTTGCTGGGAGCCTGGGCTCAGCAGCCTGGAGGGGTGTCAGGAGATGCGGTCTGCTTCTGGCTTTTTTAGTCACCGGCCCTGGTCTTTGGGGGAAGCAGAGCCCCAAAAATATGAGACTGGAGGGGACTTTCAAATTCTGTTCAATGCTATCCTCCTCATTCCACCCCACCCACTCTCGTGGGGCAAAGGGAGAAACTGAGGCCTAGAGAGAAGAGATGGACCAGGGTTAGCCAGCATTTAGCACAGGAGCCAGGACTGTGACCCCGGGCCCCTGACTCCAGGGTCAAGTCTTGACCACGTCTGCACCCAGGGGGCAGTGCTGCTGGCCATGGTCTTGAAAGGCTTCCAGGAGAGCCTTGAACTTCTTCTGGAAAGATAAGTTAAAGAAAGGCTGACCCGAGAGGAAATTTCCAAAGCCTGGCAGGACTATCACTGTCTGAGGAATGCTCTGTGAGTCCATGCCCAGCCCTCAGCCTATCCGATCCAGGCTCCATGACGGGTGTAGAGGCCTGGCCAGCTAGATCTGAGGTTGCTTCCTGGGCTGCGTCTCAGACACATCAGGGTGAGAAGCTTAGCTGTTCTCTAAAACCCCCTGAACAGCTGGACGCTCTGAAATGATGCTATAGGAAGACGTAAGAAGGGCCTCACAGACAAGTCGTGTGTCTGGGCATGCACGGAAGCAGTTGCACAGTTGCCTGGACCCTGCGGTCCAGGGGTGGTGGTAAGACTGTTCAGTAGCCTCACAAGTGTGGAATGAAGGGTCTGCACAAGTGAGGGTTTCTGAGCAAGAGCTGGGTCAGAGAGGAGGCATGTGGTCTCCCAGAGGGTTCAGTGTCTGGATGAGACTGGGTATTTCAGTGTGACTATGGT
This sequence comes from Macrotus californicus, assembly GCA_007922815.1. NCBI lineage: Eukaryota > Metazoa > Chordata > Mammalia > Chiroptera > Phyllostomidae > Macrotus > Macrotus californicus. The sequence goes on along the minus strand of VMDR010022672.1, from coordinate 4,085 downwards.
GCTCTCATCTGCCTGGGTGTGCTCTGCTGGCTGACCACTACCCAGGGCTTAGTTGTAGCTGGGTATTGCTGGGTGTCTGTGTGTGAAGGTGTTGTCAGATGTAGCTGTACATGGCCAGGCTGGTGCGGGCACCTGTTCTGTCTGAGCCTTCCATGGGTGTAGTTGTGTGTGCCAGCCTGAGTTTGTGTCCGGATGCAGCTATGGGCTTAGTGAGTATAGCTTCGGGCACAGCCATGGCCCCTAACGTAGCTCTGTGCACCACTGTAGCCGCATCTGGGATGATGTGGTCCTGTCTGAGACCGTCTCTGGGGCAGCTGTAGCCCTGTGGCCTGCGGCTCTGGGCTGCTAGGGCTCTGAAGCAGGTGGTCTCCCATCACAAGGGGCACTACACAGCTTTCTAAACCTTCACTGCCAGCTGGTTCCCAGTGTGTGGGCGGGGTAGGCTGGGAGCTGGCACAAAGATCCCCTTGGGCAGGCCCAACTGCCTCTGCCTCGAGGTCCCTGGGAAGTCTCAGGGTTCTCTCAGAGTTTGTGCCCAGGGGGAAGGGAAAAGATGTCATTAAAATCCTCAGTACTAAGTCTCACGGGAGGAGCCCATAGAGAAATCTCTTCCAATGGCCTCATTTGAGAGAGAAACTGAGGTTCAGACAGGAAGTGATCCCAGATCTAATCCCAGGATTGTATCCCAACTCTGAGATAAAGCTAATGATCCCAACTGTGCAAATTGCACTTCAGAGTTTCCACCTCAGGCCCTAAAGTGCCCATTTGACAGATGGGCATTGACAGTACGTATGAGAGCTGCCCTGGCATGAGATTCTGGTTCTGACTCCATCCTTTACCTGCTCTGTGAACTTGGATCATTCACTCCTTTCTCCAGGCTTCTTTTTCTCACTGGTAAACTAAGAGAATCTGTTTCAGCACGGACCTTCTTGCTCCCAGAGGTTGGAGGTCATTGTGACCTGGGGGCTGTGTACACCTGCTGGGTGATTACTACTCAGGATTTCATTATGGCTGGGGGCTTAGTGTAGCCCAGAGGTGAGAAGGAGACCAGGCCCCCTGGTCCCTCCCCAGTGCCCCCTTGCTCCACCCCAGCAGCTGACCTCAGCCTCTCTCTGGGCCATTAGGTGTCAGTGCCTCATTGAAACAGCCCTGCGGTCCTCCCTGAATCTGTCTTGTCATTTCCTGAAGTCACATGCCTCCCCTGCCCATGCCAGGCAGGTACTGTGGTGGAGATTTCCCTCTCCATTCCCGTATTTAGTCATAGTAGGAACCCCATCTTACAGAGGAGGAAACCAAGGCTCGGTGGAGTTAAGGTATAATAATTATGGCTACCATTTTTAGCCTTTTTGACTGAATGCAAGACCCTGTGCTGGACACTCACTGAGGTGAGTGGAGTATGACTAGTCTAGCCTCCAAAATACCCCCAGAAATAGTGCCTCGACCTGCATGGGATCTGCCAGCCTGATTTAGACAGCAATTTGCATACAATTTACCCAGAAAGCTGCACTGTGAAAAATATAATTACTTTTTTAATATTCTCACTCTGATGTGAATTCTTACCACCCGGTAATGAATTACTTGCTTAATGAAGATAAACCTGAATTGGAGATGCATTTCGAAGAGCTGCCGGGGCAGCCGACTTGATGCCATCACTTACAGCTGTTAATCTCTGAAACTGATGCCCTTGTTGGTGGAATCATAAATCGAGAGGAAAATCTCCGAGCTCCAGGGCCTTCAGTAACTTACTGTGCACCACTGGTGGAGTCTTCTAGCCTCTCTGTGTCTCAGTTTCCTCCTCTGAAACAAGGGTATGGGGGTAAGATAGAATCGTTGAAATGTAGGTATGGAATGGGTCTTTATTGGAGAATGATTGCAACATGTACTGTGTGTCAGGTGAGAACCAGAGGGAGGAAGTGATTCTTCCAAGACAGACTGAGGGGCTTCTGGACTAAAACTGGCAGCCATGGCTTTGCTCCTAGATGCTGCACCTGGATTACTTCTCCTACATGGCCTCTCAGCTATCTGCAAGCCTTGGTGATGGCAGTGGAAGCCAGGCTGGATTGAGTCAGACCCCACAGAAAACAAAGAAACCAATGGGCAGGTGTGGCCGCTGAAAACTGCCCATTCTTGTACTTAATGCTGACTACTTCTGGAACCAATCAAAGTAGAGGCCAAGACTCTTCTAGGTCTCTTTTCCAGCATTTTCTCAACATATACACCCAGATCAGGCCTGGGGGTTCCAGGGCAACATGTCAACGATTTAGTAAATATGTATTTGCCACCTTATATGATAAGATGTTCTAGTCTCTAGGAACACAACTGTAAATAAGACCAACAAGGTCACTGCCACACGGACCTGAAATTTTTGGAAGGTATGGTCCTTTGGTGTAGCTTTATCTCAGAGTTGGGATACAATCCTGGGATTCGATCTAGGGTAGGTTACTTCCTGTCTGAACCTCAGTTTCTCTGTCAAATGAGACATCTCTATGGGCTCCTCCCACGAGACAGTGTGGGGATTTTAAACTCACATAGAGATAGATAATAAGGGAGTAAACTAAGGATAAAGCTAATGTCAGCTAGTGATAAATGCTATAACATTTTCAAATGAATAATATGATATAGACCCATTGAGAAGATTATTTTGGCTTGTTGCATAAAAAAAAAAAACAACCCCTTCTGAAGTTGGCCCCTTGGCTGAAGATCTAAATGACATTAGGAATTTTCCCTGTAAATATCAAGAATGTGGCTCCGAGTGAGACCTCAAAGTCAGGCAGGACCCAGATCAGAAAGGCCCTTATAGATTATGGAAGGGACTCTGGATTTTATTCTCAGAGCAAAGGGAAGCCATTGGGGGTTTTCATAAGGGGAGTGATATAATTCATTGACATTTTAAAAGATCATTTTATAAGAAAAAAATGAAAAATCTGGATAGCTCTACATCTATTCAAGAAATTGAATTTAAAATGTAAAACTTTCTCACCCCACTGACTTCACTGGTAAATTCTATCAAATATTTAAGGAATAAATAATACCAATCTTACACAAACTTTTTCAGAGAATAGAAGACAAGGGAACATATCCAACTAATTTTATGAGCTTAGCATAACCTTCCTGCTGGTATTTACTTTTGTACAATTATTCCAAAAGGTGGTGGCTTAAAACAATAATTTGTTATTGTTATTTCATGATACTAGGGTTAGGATCTTGGACAGACCACAATGGGGATGCCTCGATTATCAACGTTCCACAATGTTTGGGGCCTCGGGTGGTGACTCAAATGCCTGGCGGCTGTAACAGTTGGAAGCTGCCTGGGAATCTTCCTCTCCTTCTCCACATGACCTCTTGGTTAGCTTAGGATCCTTCTAGTATGGTGGCTTCCATGTGGTTGGATTTCCTACATGGCAGCTTAGGGCTCTGAGTGAGAGCATTCCAAGTGACCTGAGTAGAAACTGCAGAGCGTATAATAATCTAGCTCTGGAAGGGCACACCTATTGGTCAAGCATGTCGTTAAGGCAGCCGGACTCAAGGAAGAGAGAGTTAGACGCCACCTCTCAACGGGAAAGTCGCGTAGGATTTGCAGCAATCTTTCACACCAGTGGTGCCAAAACCTGACGAAGTCGTGCATAAGAGAAGAAGATTATGGCTCAGTGTCACTGATGCACAAAGATGCAAAAATCCTTCACAAAACATTATCAAATAAAGTTCTGGAGAAAGGATTCATGGACATGGACAACAGGGTGGTTGTTAGGGGGAGGGGGGTGTATAAAATGACTAAATAGTGTTGGGAAAAAACACAATAAAGATTAAATTAAAAAAAGAGCAATTGTGTAGTCCAAATTGTAAGTGCATTCAATAAAAGAGTAACATAAAAGAAGAACGAACTACAGAAATAAGAGAGGGCATCATTACAAAGTGGGGCTTATTCTAGGCATGCGAAGTTTAACATTTTAACAACCAGTCAATTTAACTCACCACATCAACATAATAAAGGAGAAAAGCCATAAGATCATTTCAATAGATGCAAAAAAAGAGAGCATTGGACAAAACTCAACAGCCATTCATATTTTAAAAAACAGAAACAAAAA
>VMDR010022671.1:0-16082 GCA_007922815.1 Macrotus californicus | reverse complement strand
CTTATCTAAGAAAAAGAAGATAAAAAATATGAACAGTAAAATGACAACAAACCCACAGTTATTAACAACTGAACCTAAAACAAAAACAAACTAAGCAAACAACTAGAACAGGAACAGAATCACAGGAATGGAGATCACATGGAGGGTTATCATCAGGGGAGTGGGTGGGCAGAGAGGGGGAAAAGGTACAGGGAATAAAGCATAAATGGTAGGTAGAAGATAGACAGAGGGAGGTTAAGAATAGTATAGGAAATGTAGAAGCCAAAGAACTCATATATGACCCATGGACATGAACTAAAGGGGGGAACGTGGGCGGGAGGGGGTGTGCAGGGCAGAGGGGAATAAAGGGGGGGGGGAATGGGACAACTGTAATAGCATAATCAATAAAATATATTTTAAAAAATAACAAAAAAAAGAGAGAAATTACAGGAGGTTTGGAATGAGATGTTCCAGGGTTCGAATACCATTATAGTAACTATGTGACCTTGGCCAGTCACTTAAACTCTCTGAGCCTTTGATTCCATAACATAAAAACAAAAGGTTATCTCCCATTGTCTGGTGATAAGGATTAATTGAGATACTGACAAGAAGTGTCTAGGAAAATCCTACCCCAGAGCAGATGGTCAGTAAGTGGCAGTCTGCTCTTCTTCCTCGGCAAAGCCCTGGACACTGTGGACACTGGTTGAGGGTCTATTGGGTTAGATGTTAGTGCTGCTCTTCAGGAATCCTGACTGTCCTCTCTTCTGGGCACATGGGAGTGTCATCGCTCTAACTAACATGATGCAAGTGGAACTCTTTGAGGACGGATGTGTGATTTTCCGTGACTCCTGTTCTCTGCCAAGGGAACTGCAAAAGCACCATAAGGGCTGTCCAGGCCACACCCACAGCCGACTCTGTGTGATTAAGAATAAGCTGTTGCATCCCACCCCTGGGGTCCAGGGACAACCGGTCACCGCAGCACTGCCTGGACTACTCAGGCTGATACGTGTGCAGAGATCTGTAAGATGTATCTGCACATGCTGTCAGGCAAAAACAAGAGCTCCGACAGGGAAATGTTCTAAGTAATGCAGGGTGCTCAGAAAGGAGCAGCCAATACTGCTGGGCTAGGCAGGGAAAGAAGGAAGGAGGGACGCACTTGAGCTGGACTGTGAGAGCCGAGGGAGGGAAACGAACGGAAACATCTCGGGGACAACTCCACGTTCCCTGTTTGGGGAAGGCAGGTGGGCCAAGGCACACAGATGTGGAGATTCACGCGAAGTGTCAGGAAATCTGAGGCCTAGCACTCCCCATGGAGCATCTCCACAACGAGTATTTTCCCCACAGAACACCTCCACGGACCATACCAAATACCTGTCTTCCGACACAATGCCTGCCCACCAGGATTTACGTAGGAAAATAGTGTATTCATGTCCCCCAAAACTGATGCATTTTTTTTTTAACAAAGTGATGGGAGGAAGCTCAACAGAGAAAGTTTTTAGGTTCACTCCAAATGTAACTGATAATGCAGCAAAGTTCACAGGCGGTCATTGGAAAGGCTCCGGAGGGCTGCTAAAGGGACATGTGGCGTGTTAGGAGACAAAGCAGTCCTACTACTGATCTAGTGATCAGAGAGCACGGCTTTAAGTATTTTACACCCTCATTTTACCACAGTTTGCTAAATAAATATATAAATGGCAAAAAGCATTTCACAACCTAACACATTAGCTTATTGCTTATATGCCGGCATGTTACTGTGTTTTATGTTTTGGAAAATTGGCTGAGGGCTTTCCATTGAGATACGAAGCACTCGAAATGTCCCCACTTAAAACAATGGGACTGAGGCTCCTGCAAGCAGTGTCAGGTGGAAGATGCTAATATTTCTGGCAGGGCTTAGAGGGGGCCGAGGTGTGACCTGTGAAGGAGCCTGGACCTGAGGTGGCACTGAGCCAGAGGTTCTCCTGCCCATGGGGACAGGCCTGACATGGGGACATGAGTGTAGTTTTTATAAGCAGCCCTGACTTACACACCTGGGGAGAGCCTGAAGCAGGCTGCTGGTGACAACTGAGTCTGGGTGGGAGGCAGTGGGGTTGGACAGGGAATCATAGAGACATTCAGAGGCTGAATGCTGGATGGGAAGGCATGACTTCTGGATAGAAGTCAGGGAGTTGGTCAGAAAGGTGACAGGGAGGACATGAGGGTCGGAGGAGCCACCATGGGGGACCTCAGAGGAAGAGGAGAAGGAAGGAGAAGGAGGAGCAATAAGGGCAGGGTTCAGGGAATAAGGATGACGGACAAAGAGTGACTTTGGCTTTGCATGCATTATGTTGAGGTGTTCTCTGCTGAGGTCCCTCAAAAACCAGCCTACTGGCCCACACTGGCAACCATCCCCCTCCCCCCCCCCCATTGGAAATAACAATCATCTTTGAGATACAGTGAACATAGATGCTCTGTTACTGGGATAAGCTTTGAGGAGGAAAAGCGAGACTCATGGAAGTATCCCTGTAACTTGGAGGCTGCCAAATCCCTCTCCCCTGATGACCCCCAAAGTAGTCACGCCTGGGCAAGAGGCAGAACCCCTGCTCCCCTGGCCAGCAACCATCCAGATGGCATTGCTTCTACAGGGAAGATGGAACCAGCTGGAGGATTGTAGTTCCTGCTTTAAAAATCCTTGACACATCTAAGAATTTCCATTTTGGTTTGTTGCATATGGCCCTAATCGCTTTTTGCTTCTCTGAGACCTGCTAGTTTGATAAGAGTTCATCAGTGAGATTTTAGATAGGATATTCTAGTCTTAAATCTACATGAACTATATTGGACCTTGATAAAGAAGTGGGAAGATGACCTTTTTTGAGAGAGAATGTCAGTCTACAAGGGCAGGGAATTTTGTCTGTTGTATTCACTGACGGATCCAGGTCCCTAGTATAGTCCTGGCAAATGTGGAGGTTCAATAAATGTTGGCTGAATTGAATTAGATTGACATTCATTCCTGACACAAGTTGAGTTTCCTGTTTCCTGTCAGTTTCTAGAGCAGTCAGTGTGGGCTGTGCTGACCCATCTTCCTCTTCATTGACTCAGCTCCAGCTCGTGGGGCTTGGTGGGAGCACCGGTGGGGGGCCTGGGCCAGGGCGGAGTCTGAATTTGTGCAGGAAGGGCAACACCTGCTTACACAGAAGGACTTGCATGCTCCCACCCAGGCATCCACGTGGACTGCTCTGGCCCCTCTCCCATGCCCACAAGCAGTAGGAGAGGTTGCTCTGCACATGCAGTCAAGCACGTCACAGGCAATCCACGCATACGACGCCCAGGACAATGGCTTTGTCTGTAAGGACTTTCTGCACAGGCCCACACTGTGTCCCAGCACGCAGAGCAGGGCCTATGATCAGTAACGGAGTGAAGAAATCAGTGGATTAGCTAACTATTTGTTACTCAGTCTCTCCTCCAGGTCACAGTTTTAAAATCTTGAATATATTTGTAAAGAACGTATTTTCTGGATCCCCGAGAAACTTTCTCAAGCCAAAAGACCTCCAGTTATAGTACAGAGTCATGAGCGGGCCGAGTGTTGTTCTGCCAATTTCTCTCTGCCTCCCAGAATACAGGTTGGTGGTGACTTTTAGAACCCAGCCTCCCTGACATAACTGGCTGCCAGCCCCTCTCTACCTCTTTTGTTAGGCCACAGTGTCAGGCAAGGTGCCAAACAGCTCCCCCAGGCCACTGGGCTCTGGGCTCCACAAACGGGTTTCTGGCTCTTTCCCTGAACCAGCAGTAGGCTCAGCCTGCCAAATTCTTCTTGCAGGCTGAGATGAGACCTAGTTTCAGATTCATACACTGTCCTACTGTCCTCATCACAAGGGAAGCCTTGAAACTCATTTTAATTTCTACGGCCAATCCTAGAAGGTTCCTTCCTTCCTTCCTTCCTTCCTTCCTTCCTTCCTTCCTTCCTTCCTTCCTTCCTTCCTTCCTTCCTTCCTTTTTTCCTTCCTTCCTTCCCTACCATTTAACCTGCATCATCCTAGGTTCTGGGTAAATTGTGGACAGGAAACCAGCCTCAGTCCCTACCAGTGTCCCTGCTGCCCACATCTCCGATAAGCCCTGCTGCACCACGTCCCCTCGTGGCACGCCCAGCAGCCCTGTGACTTCTGCTGCCAGGGCGACGGGAGTGCTCGGCCAGCACACATGCAGCCCCCTCCACGCTCAGCCTGTTCTCACACAACACAGCGCTCACTTCGGGAGCAAGAAAAAGGCCAGCAGCAAACTGAACCAGAGTGGTCTCTTTTTGTTTTATTGGGACACAGAGTGACATGAAATAAATAGTAAGTTTCCAAATTCTTAACCATTTCATAAATAATATTAAGTTAACAGACATGTTTACAGAATGTTACATTAAATAAGATAAAAGTATACATCTATTTTGCCTGGAGCAAACTGGAGGAAAATACTTATAAGATTCCTGTATCTGAAATATATCTCGAATATTTTATTTTTATGCTTTCTGCCTAGATGAGGTAGTGAAGTAGCAATATGCCTGAAATGATGATACTGTGCCTCGGAAGTTTAATTACATTGAACACGAAGGCCCTACCCCTGGTTGACCCTCATTCTCATGGTAAGAAAACATCCTTCTCCTTCGCTACAAGAAGCCAGGTTAGTCTTCACTTTCCATTGGCCACTCGGTGTTCATCACACCCAGAAACCTTTGCAGGTATTCCAGGAATTTTTTGACTCTCCATCGTTCCCCTTCACACTTAATTTTCTGTGAAAAAGAGCAGAGAAGAAGTGCTGTGGGAACCTGTCAATTCCTGTACAAACAGGCACAACCAGACAAATACACTGAAATTTCTGCTAAACATTTTCACTTACCCGCTGGCCGTCTATGTATTCTTTTATCGAAGACAGGTTTTGGAAGAGTTTTTCCACAGCGTCCCCTGGTGCGGTCTGATTCTTCAGTGTCTCTACCCCCTGGAAGACTTCTTCAATGCACAGTTGGTGCTGAATGAGGAACGTTTAAAAAAATATAAGGAATCCAATCGAGGTAGAAAAAATTTGTCCCAAAAAAGCTGGACTTTGTTTTGTGGTGTTTACGGGAGTTCCCTGCTACAAAGAGTTGTTTACTCGTTCCCCTTCTAGGCAGCACCCATCACACTGGGAGAAAATTTCTAAAAATAGGCACGCTTTATGTCATTCCTGAGGAGTTTTGCAAATGATAGAAAAATTAAGCACTGAACCAAAACTAAAATGTTTAGGAAGTATAATGCAACTGCATTACTGACTCACCTCACATCAGAGCTTATTTTGCTAGTTCTGCCTGGTAGTTTTATTCTATTTAGACTAATGAAGTCGTCTATTTTACATTTCAGTGTGACCACGACATACCCCAAATGCATACCATGCCGTTACATGTCGTGGTCACTTACAAAATGTGGAAATGATGGTTAACATAGAGCATGCATTGTATATTTGAACGTGTACTGAGTATGATTCTAAAAGTATTACCCCGAGTTGCTAACACTTTCCAAAAGACATTAAAGTGAGGAAAGCAGCCGGTGGTCAGAGCTGAGAGGGGACCAAGGGGCACCTCTCATCTGACAGCCTCCTCAAAGGTCCTGACCTGCTTGTTGAATGGACTCTACTTGTTGTAAAGTCACTCCTGACATTTACAGGTACAAAGATTCACATCCCCCACACAAAAACAGAACACTGGACATAAAGCAGTTCCAATGATAGCTTTTGCTTTATGGCCTAAAACATGCAATTTGCTTCTTCACACAGTCGGACTTCAACTTACGTCTTTATGTCCAGGAGTGGGGATCATCAGGCTCTGAAAAGGAAAGGAAAGGCAGTCATTCTCAAAGCACATTCCCGACCGAGTAAAACAGCTGTGAAATGGTTACCCACTGTCTATTACAAACACTTGTAATTTCATTCTTTGTAACAGCCCTCTAAGAGTTAGCCACACCAGTGATCACTGGTGCCTTTGGAAGACCGCAAGACTCAGGAAGAAACATTACCCCGTCGCCTATCAGCAGAGCCTGGTGAGTGGAGAGCAGCGCCACGGTCTCTGCCACCAGCCTTTGCATGGGACTCAGCACAGCAGCGGCACACGTGGAGGCAGCTCCAAGAGCTAGGAGACTCAAATGCAGAAGCATTCTCATGGCTCTGAAACGTTCAACGCTTGCCGTGGGCAAAGAAAGTGCATTGTTTAGACTGTATCCCCAACCAATTTATTCTCTCTCTCTTTGAGGAAATGAATAATTTCCATCAATCAGATAGAGATTGTCTAATAATGGCATATTATGAAACCAAATGTTTCCAATGCCTTCTGTCTTAAAAAAAATTCATTTTTATCTTTTAATAATGAAAATCCCTGTTTTTCCCCCTTCAAAAACATTTTCTAGTACAAAAGAAAACCTCTGGGTTGATATGTCATTGCCCCACATTTGCATTTCTTAAAATCAGAAGACTGAATTTCCTCTTAAAAGATACTCATAAAGAGAGAGAAGTATGATGTAAACCACTAAATAGAATTTTATGTTAAAATACACAAATATTGAGAACTTTTTTTTCAGGTTTACTAAATTTGATCACGGTGGTTGCTAGATTGATTATCTTTCTTTTCTTTTCTTTTTTTTTAAAGATTTTATTTATTTATTTTTAGAGAGAAGGGAAGGGAGGGAGAAAGAGAGGGAGAGAAACATCAATGTGTGGTTGCCTCTTGCATACCTGCTACAGGGGACCTAACTTGCAACCCAGGCATGTGCTTTGACTGGGAATCGAACCAGGCCCACGGTGAGTCTAGTGAGCTACACCAGCCGGGGCTAGACTGATTTCCCTTAAAATTTGCTGAAATATTGGTGGGAAGATGGTGATTAGAACAGAGACCATCGAAACGGAGCGGGGTCAAGTCAGGTGCGCTGGGGTCTTGATTAGGACCCTCTGTGTTGCCGGTAACCAAACACCAAACTCAAATTGGTTGAGGCCAAACAGGGATTTTATTAGCTCATGCAACCAGACGGTTATATGACTTCATCCTCAGGCAGCTCTCCTACGGTGGTCCTAAGCCCATGCCCAAACTCCCAGACCTATGTGTATCCTGTTCGTGAGCAGCAGGGGAAAGCAAACTGTGCTTTTCTGACTGGTCCATCAAAAGTCCCAAAATTCAGCCTCCTTGCAACAAGGGATCACATGTTCACCCTTGAACGGTGGCCAGTGCTATAGGGTGTCACTGGCTGGCTTTCCCTAGAGCTGGAGGTTGGCCTTATCCCACCCAAATGGCATACCTAAGAAATGTGGGGTTCTATGTAGCAGTAAGAGGGATGCAGATGCTGGAAAGGTGACCAGTAAGGATCCATCACAGCCACATACCATACTGGCACGGCCTCTCCTTCCTGTCTGACAAAGGTGGGGGTGTCCTTTCACACCCTGGGTGGGCCAGATATGATCAGGAGAATCAGCCTTTGTGTTCCTTAGGCTCAGACCTGTAATCCCGGAAGGGAGCCATTGAGGCCCCTTTAAACCACATGCTTCCTTCTTCCCTGGCCTGAGCACACATAAGGGCGCTGTAAACCACTTGCTTTTAATGGAGGGCTTCAGTGAGCGTCCCAGAGCGGTTCTGTGTATGTGGCCTGGAAGCCTGACTGCAGGACTATCTCGAGCATCTGGGACAGAGGGTGCCAAACACAGATGGCGATGTAGAACCCTTTTCCAAAGCTGGCCCAAGTTTCATTGGAGAGACAGAGGCAGCTGGCAGCTAGACATGCCTTCTGCATGCATGTAAGCGAAGCTCAGCAGAGGGACGACAGAGTGGTATGGGACTTCGGTGGCAGCCTTTCTGTACCATGTCTTGTTTGTGCTGCAGTTTGGGAATCCTGGTGAGACACCTCGGATTTGAACACCTGAAAGGCCTTTTCCTTGAGACTGCAGGGGAGATTCTGGGTCAGGTCAGGAGCCAGGTAGGAATCACAGGAGGCATGGATGGAAGTATTCTTAAAATATGCCGTCAGAACCAAAGCTGGGCTCTGGCGGGAGCCTCCCTTCCCCAGAGGATTTCCTAGGAGAGTGTTCACTCTGGCTCTCCTTGGACTCCTTTGGGCTACTCTGAGGAAGTGCAGGCTTAGACTGAGGTTTCAGAGGAACTGCCAAATGACTCGTTATTGTAATACCTTAAATACACCGACTTCTGAGTGTTTAACTTCCATTACGGGGCTGCGCAGGCAAGCTGGGTGGTGCTGGGTTGAGGTGCCTCTGTACTAGCCTTCACTGGGCAGGAGCAGACTCGCCAGCCAGCCGCTCACTGCTGCTAGGAGAGTCATGCACACTGACCGTGAAAATGGGTGAGATGTGCAAGGTACAGCTCAGCAAAGGTGGTGGGACTGAGGGAAGCTGCAGCGCTACGACCTGCCTACAGGTGGCAGGTGCGACTCGGCTCCAGCTGATTGTTGCCTGGTGATACCTTTGGCCTTACGTTGCAAGAACATCCGTTTTTCAAAGAAGCCAGAAAGCGTGATTCTTACACACAATCTCTTGCCTTTTACATTTTGGCAATGCGTATTTTTAGAAACCAGGCATGGTGCCTTTTACAGCCTCTGGTTTACAGCATAGCTGTAGATTCCTATTGGAGGACTAGGAATTTTTAAAGACCTATTCAAAATATTCGTTTTAATGTTTTAAGTTGTGGTGAAATACCTATGAGAAAATGTAACATCTTAACCACTTGATTTGTACAGGATAGTGGTGTTACGTGCATTCACAACGTGGTGTGATCCATCTTCAGAGCTCTCTTCCCCTTGCAAAACTGAAACTCACTACCCATTAACCCGGAACTCCCGATTGTCCCCTCACCCCGCCACTGGCAACCCGGCATCTACTTTCTGTCTCTGTGAATTTGACTATTCTAGGTAACTCATGTTAAGTGGAATCATGCAGTACTTGCCTTTTTGTGACTGGTTTATTTCACTTAGCATAGTGTTTTTAAGGTTCCTCCGTGTTGTGGCATGGGACAGAGTTTCTTTCATTTTGAGGGTAGAGTGATACTCCATTGTGCGAATATGCCACATGTTGTTTATCCAGTCATCCTCAACGGATGTTTGTGTTTCTTCCATGCTTTGGCTGTTGTGAATAACGCTGCTGTGAAGATGGGTGTACAGAATTATATTTCTTATAATGTTGTACTGCTCATGAACTTTCCTTCTGAGTCTAGTCTCCCCAGCCTGACTGCAAACTCTCTCAGAGCACTGACCATAAAATAATGTACTTGAAAGAACGTTATTAATGTAAACTCCCAACAAAAGTTGATGGTTTTAATCTCCTGTGTAGAAGAGTCCCAAGTAATTTATGTAGATACCCCACCTGCCGGGAAGTGGAGCATCTCCCACCTTAAGAGAGGGATACACAGTAACTTTATTTAACAGAGTACGGTATGGAAAGAGGATTGTCCAAGGAGTAACTCTGCCATGGAGAAATCTGTCAAACCTCAGCCAGGTGACCAAAGTCAGCACCGACACTGCTAAGTCATGTTAATACCACGTACCCTTGATACAACATGATAAGAACAGCATTTTATCTCTGTGGTCTTTCTCTCCCAAACCCACATGCTCTGTTTAACCATGAGGAAAACATTACCTATACCCAAAGCAAAGGACAAAACACCTGCCCAGTACTCCTTAAAATTGTCAAGGTCATCGAAAACCAGCAAGTCTGAGGAACTGTCACCAGCCAGAGGAGCCTAAGGAGACATGATGAGTAAATGTGATATCCTGGATAAGATCCAGGAACAGAAAAAGGTCACCAGGTAAAACTAAGCGCCCCCCCCCCAAGAAACTGTGGAGTCTAGTAACGTCCCATTAGGGGTTCCTCAGGTGTGACAAACGAGCCCTACTATGTGAACAACAGAGAAAACTCGGGGCAGAGTACACAGGAATGCTCTATAATATTTTTGCAACTTTAATGCAAATGCAAAATTATGTAAAATAAAAGCTTTATTAAAAACACATTGCACGTTGAACAAAGTTAGTAATTGTTTTACTATGATTTACTAAAAGACTTTGTATCCCATGAATGTCACAGACCGGGGACCTTTTGACTTTGCCGCTGGTCTGTGAACTCCTTGAGAATAAGGGTTTAATTGAATTGATCTCTTCATTCTCAAAGACCAGCCTATTGTATGCACTCAATTAATATGTGTTGAATAAATGACTGAATGAATGAGCAGGCACTTGACTGTATTGGCTGAACAAATTAATAGGGATGCTGCGGAAACTCAAGGAGTATGAAGGAACAGAAACAACTTTGACTGGGCTCCTAAGAAAAATGAAGCAAAGCTTCAAGGCTAAGCTAGAGACCAAGCCAATGTGAACTACCACGACATTTTAAAATCCACTTTATTTTAGAACAGATAGAAATGAGCAACCAGTGTTCAGAATTAAGAATTCTTAGTAACCCTATCCTTTGGCAAAAGGACTTCGAATAGTGTTGAAAAGCTGTGTTAGTGGGTAACATCCATCCTTTTGCCCTAAGACCTTTATCTCTACTCGTGGCTTCCAAATTGGGAGCCTGTTTTAAAAACTGATTAACTGTGGTTTTTACTAACTGTGTAGTCATTTAAGGTCAAATGACTTTTCTATGAACTGATTCTAATCAATCACCTAGGCATGATGCCACAACATTTTTTGGTGACTAAATGTAAAATGATAGTATCTCTTTCCTTTTTTGACCTTATTCTAACCTCCGTCCTTTCAGTCCCCAAGCATATGTTTAAAATAATTTTTTAATTGAATAAACATTATAGGAAAATAAACACAAGCTTTCTTCCCCTTGGCCTAGAAGGTATCAGGTATTTTTGATGGCTTCTTCCCATCTTCACTAACACAGACAGCTTTACGGATCTGTAATCAATGAATATACGCAATTTGTGTTTATCTTTTTTTGTTAGTACTTCTTCATGTATCCACTTGTTATTTTAAAGGTTACCTGCTATTAGATGAAACTGATGTACCTCAATTTACTTCACCATTTGGGTTGTTTCCAGTATTCCACAATTGTATCATTTCTACAAGTATTTCCTTAGGCTAAGGAACTTCTGTGATAATTTTTAGCTTTTCTTACATTCTATCAGATTACCCGTCTGAAATATTCGGTGCACAAAATGTAAATCTCTTATGTTTTTACAGTGTTTTGCAATTTATAAAGCACTTTGAAAAAAACACAGAGACTTTGTTTAACCTTGCCATCAGCCCTGGGGGACAGACTTCTTGAGCAGCAGGGTTTGAAGGGTTTGCTGATGGAAGGACCGGGATGAACCCTGAAGGAAGGCGTGATGCCAGAAGCGGTGGTAATCAAAGACTCCAACAAATATGTTGGTGAGGCTAAATAAACAATGCTGGTTAAAAATGATTTATTTAGGGGATTTCAAGACAATGAGGAACGAAGATACTACACAATGATACCGTAGAAAATGGAAGGAGTGACGGAGTGGGTGCATTTTACGGTGCTTGTACTGTTGGGAGGTTGCTAAAGATACTAACTTTACACTTCCAAAGAGGCATGTAAAAAATTTAAAAGCAATCACTAAAATAACGGAAATCGAATGTGTAAGTCCCAAACCAGTAGAATAAAACATGGGAATAAAGGAAGCCCAATCGATCCAGAAACCAGGAAAGGAGAAAAAGAAGTAAAGAAAAAGCACAGAAAAAAAAAAAAAAAAAGAGAAATACATCCAAATTTATCAGGAATCACAGTAATTGAAAACAGATTAAACTCACCTATGAAAAGGAAGATACTGTAAAATTATATTAAAATCATCTCATCTACTTTCAAGAGATACACTTCATGAAAAATGACATTCAAAGGTTGAAAATCGAGGGACGAAAAGATAGACTGGACAAATACTAATCAAAACAAAGCTGATGTACCAACACCAATACCAGAAAAAGAATTTATGTGAGAAAGTATCACAGGGATGAGGAGATTCACTGGTGGGTATAAGATAGTATCTCACGGTGCTTTTCTTTCCCATTTCACTGAGTCTAATACAAGTGAGACCAAACGTCTTCCAGTCGTACTTTACTGAGAACTGGGAACTTGACTGATTTGCCTTCTTAGTTCTTTTTACTTTAGGCACTAATCACTTTTATTGCAAATCTTTTCCACCTTCCTCCTGGAGTTATCTTAGTTTTAGAGTTTCCTATTGTTACAAAGTTGAAAAGTTTTGTAAGGGAATTTACCTTGTCATGTCCATTTCTTTTTCCTTCAACTCGTAATTTCTTCTGAAGTATTTTAAATGACAGAAAGCATGACACTGCCATTAACACATCCATACGCACCCCCCAAATGATCATTTTCTTACATAGCAAAATATCACATCGAATATCATGAAATGAACAATAATTCTTTTAGCATTTAATTTCCAGTCTACACTCAGAAAAAGTTTCCCCATGTTTCCCCCCAAATTCCCTTCACAGCTCTAAGCCCAAACCAGGATCAAGTCCAGGACCCTGCATTGCATCTGTGTGACGTGTAACTCAAATCACTTTTAATTTGCAACAATCCTTAAAAAAAAAAAAAAAAGCCTTTCCAAATCTTCTCGTTTTGATGACAAGGAGAACCTGGGCTTAGTGTCTTGCAGCACAGCCCACCTCCCAGATTTGCCTTTTCCATCCGTGTGGTATTATTAGCTTAATCCTTACTTCCTGTGAACTAGAAGTTAAAGGTGTGGTTGAAGTTTAACCTAAAAACAACTGAGTAAGAGTTGGGTACTTCATGTTAAGATCACAGGAGACAGAACGTCTGGTTGCCCCAGTTATTGCTAATTTCTCATATTACTTTGGTTCATAAAACTCTCCTTTAAAAGTGAGGGTAAGCCCTGGCCAGGGACACCAAAAGGTTGCAGGCTTGATCCCTCCAGGTGTCTGTCTCTGTCTCTCCCCCCATCCCTTCCTTTCTCTCTAAAATCAATGAACATATCCTCAGGATGATTTAAAAAAAAAAAAAAAAAGTGAGAGTAATCACATTTCTGGCTTTTTCTTTTATTGCTTTCAGAAGTATCTAGATCCTCATCAACCTGGAACTTAGAGTGGTAGGTAAAATAAAATATAGGTTTGCTTTTTTCTTCTTACTGACCTCCAAGTAGGTATCCAAGTATTTATTTAAATAGCGGTGGTGGGGAAAAAGTGATCTTGGTGGTTCTGCATCTGTTTACATTTGTCAAAACTCATGGAACTGTACACTGGAAAGGGTGAATTTTACTGTATATAAATTAAGCTTCAGTCTCTGGCTGGTGTGGCTCAGTGGATTGAGCACGGCCTGTGAACCAGAGGGTTGCTGGTTCAGTCCCCAGTCAGGGCATGTGCCTGGTTTGTGGGCCAGGTCCCCAGTAGGGGGTGTGAGAGAGGCACCACAAATTGATGTTTCTCTCCCTCTCTTTCTCCCTCCTTTCTCCATTCTCTGAAATAAATAAAATCTTTGAAAACAATTATGCTTCAGTAAACCTAACTTTGAAAAAAAATGAGCTTTCCTTACGTTAATGCCAGGCAAGAGCATAAATCATAGTTTCCTCACTGTTTATATGTGTGGAGTCCTGCTATGAAAATCTCCTTTCAGCCACAGAAAAGAAATATGAAAATAATGAACTCACCAGTAAAGTCAATTTTGAATTATCTTATATAGAAACTTTGTGAAAGCCTCAACGGGAAAAATGGTGTGAGAGAAGTACAGCCAAATGGAGATGCTAAACTTTATTACTTTAGTTTCTCCTAGTAATTTTCTGGTATTGAGTAAAAAAGAAGTTAAAAAGTAAAAAAAAAAAAAAAAAATCAATTAAAGAAAAGATGGCCTTTAGTCGAATGTCATCATTTTATTACATCTGGTTAGTCACGTAGGGCATTACTGTGTAATTTTAACCAGCTTTGTTCCATTGGTATTTTAAAACATGTACTGTGATAACGGGCACTTTCATATTTTCTTACTTGGTACATCAAGACACTATTCACTGGCCTTCCCCACTTGGATCCTTTGATGTGAAATTTTTGTTCATGTGTTAAGTTGTATAAATGATTGTCTTGGGAGTATGGGATTGGAGAGTGTTTTCTACATTTTTCTATCTCAGTAGTCCAAAGATTTTGTTTTTAATTTTAATATCTCCACGACTGCTTTTGTAATTTTGCTATATACATCCTTGCATGTGATATCTGTCCATTTAGTTGGTTTCCAAAAAGCAATATTCTCATTTTTGAAAAAGGTAATTTCTCTTTCCCTTATTTTACTTTAATTTTTTTTTTTTTTGACATACAAAAGGTGGCACATAATGTATACAACACAGTGACTTTGGAGACAAATCTACTCAGGTCAATGCCATTAGCATAACCATCACCTCCAAAAGTTTCCACCCGCTTTATTTTTTTGCGAGAACATTTAACAAGATCTAGCCTGTTCGCAAAATTTTCAGTATACAATATAGTATTAACTGGAAGCACTATGGTATGCAGTAGCTATTTTATTCTTCTTCTTGCACAACCAAAATTTTCCTTTTTGAAAGGTGTCTGTTCCTATCTTGTGTCAACACTTTTAGGAGTGGATTTCATTTACATAATATTCGCATATTTTACAATTTTGTAACAGCATTTGACTTTTGTTCTTAAACACTCTCTACACTCGTAAAAATTACTGAGGACCCCGAAGAGCTTTAAAAAAATTATTTTTATTAAAATGTAGTTGGCATACAGTATTATATTCGTTTCGGGCACACAACAGTGATCTGTAGACCTTATGACGCCATCACCACACCAAGTCTAGCCACCCTTTGTCACCATGCGATACTTTCCTGTATTCCCTGTGTTGTACACTACATCTCCAAAGAGGTTTTGTGTGATTTGTAATTATCAGTATTTACTCAATTGTAAATTAAAATTGAGGTTCTTTTTAGGGCACAAGAATAGCAGCACACATTCCATTAGTCACCATTGCGATGGCGTCACCATACGTCATGCGATCACTGGAAAACACTACAGAAGGGAGCAAATGACAATAGAAAAGGCAAATAACGTCCGCGTATTTTTAGAAAAATAGTTTTGAAAAGCGGACACCACGCTCCCCTCCCTTTTTGGACCACACTTCGAGAACTGTCTGCCACAAGTCTTCGTCTCCCCTTAGCGTTAGTGTCTCTCGGTGTGGCCCCGACCCCCGGTAAGGAGACGGAATCCGCAGCCCCCCTTACAGCGCCGCGCCCAACCCTCCCGGTCGCTACTGCTCCAGAAGTCAGAGCTGCGCGCGCATCGCCGGCCTCCGACTTCCCGGCGTGCCCCGGGACGGCGGCGTAAATACGCGCAAGCCGTAGCGACTCATGTGACTCGCGGGGCAGCAGAGGCGGGAATCTGTGAGTGGGTACGGAGGTGGGGTCCCTCGGCCTGCGTTTCGTGTCTCCCGCGGGCCTCTCCTGGGTGACCCTCACCCGCTCTGTCCCCAGCCGGGAAGTAGGTCGGCGTGGGAGGAAGGTTCCAGCGAGAGTCTTCGCTGCCACCCGGTCCCCCACGGCCCGTGCGCGCCCCGCACCGCCAAACCTTGCGGGACTGTAGGCCCTTGATGTTGAGATAACATTTACAAACATGTCCCGGATCGAAAAGATGAGCATTCTGGGCGTGCGGAGTTTTGGAATAGAGGACAAAGATAAGCAAATTATCAGTTTCTTCAGTCCCCTCACAATTTTGGTTGGACCCAATGGGGCGGGCAAGACGGTAAGTCCCGAGTTAGCCACCTTCCGTTTACGAGTCGCTACATCTTAGGAATCTGGAGAATAAAATACCTGGAGAGTTAAGAACGCTGATGAAGGCGGGAGGCGCCCCTACTCCTCTGTTCTTGGGGTCCCTGGAAGTGCCTGCCCTCTGGGTGACTCCCAGGTCCCGGGGCGTGGCCAGAAACTTGACAAGTCGCGCAGACTCAGCATCCTAACGGTGTCCTGGCCTGTCTGCCAGACGAGGTGCACTTGGGGCCGGGAGCAGAGAGCTCCGTCCTACAAGAGGTCTTTTCGTTTGTATTGATGTTTTTCTGAACACTCGCTCCCAAAACATAGCACTCACTCCCTGGTATTTGTCTCAATACAGGAACTTACTAAAAAGTTA
>VMDR010022670.1:0-16078 GCA_007922815.1 Macrotus californicus | reverse complement strand
TTATCTCTTTTACTCACAATTATAGTCCCACTATTGAAAATAGTATCTGGCAATTAGAAGGTATGCAATACTTCTGCAATACAGAATTCAGCAAGCGTACACATTTTACAAGTGAATAGACAGAGCAATGCAAATTTTTAACATCTCCAAAAAAAGAATTAAAGAAATTCTTTCAATCATAGCCTTTTCTACTTCTTTACATCTAAATTCTCTCCAAGAACTGGCTTCTGTTCATCACAAACAGCCAAGCTCCAAAGCTACTCTAAAAGTGACTAAAATCAGCTCTCTTTTACCATTTCCAAATAGTTACGCAATTGCTTTGAAATGACACATCAACATATTTATTTTTTAAATGTTTCTCAAGCATTATTTGTGTGCCCAGCACTGTGGTTTTTAAAACTCTTTCCCTGAAGAAACAAGGCCTATTTTTCAGGGGGAACCTAATTCATAACCTTAAAACTGCCTACATTTTGTTAAAATAAATAGAAGTATAAAATGTCGTGGAAACATAAGAGGCCGTAAAGAGATGGCAAATAAAATTCAGCAATTAGAGAATAAAACTTCACTTTTTAATTAAAAAAAAGGCTAAAATGACTACTTGTGCTTCAGATTAAACAAGGTATTCTTAACTTTTCTACCTGCCCTCAACAGCATGGCTACAATGTTACTCAATGAGGCACTAAGGGGTGTCTCAGGGGTTAGAAAACCTGGTCTTTTCCTTCGCAGGGATGGCTGCCCATAGGGAATGGGAGCTTTTGAAACATGTTAAAGACTTCCCCTCTGAGATGGATTAATTGTAATACAATTTAGCACTTCTGTCTTAACGCAGGTGTCAGGTTGCACTTTTTTTGTAAGATAGACAAATGAAGACAGTTTAAATACTGGCTGCCAAACCAAAAGCTAATGATCATTTCAAATGTGGTATCAGAAGGCAAGAGAAAATTTAGGACGCAGGTTCTAGCGCGGAAGGATTTACAAAATGAATTTATAAATGTTATTGTTTCAGGAGCGATTTACAATGTCTGACTTGACACAGATGCATTTCCTTAAAATATTTCAAATTATCTTTTTTATGAGTCACAACTTCCTTACTTAGATAACTTCAAACACCCTCATATCCCATTGGAACTGACCTTTCAGTTTACAACAGCTATTCATTCACTTCTAGCTATTTGATTCGGGAAGAAACAGAAGCAAACTCAGATGCTCCAGGATGCCCCTATAAAGGGAGCGGGAACAGTTACCAGTTTTCCCTAAAAGAAGGACAGCTTCAAATCATTAAATGAATTAAAGCAGTGAAATGCAAAGTGATGCATTTACCTTCTTCTAGGGTTTTCCTCTGTCCAAGATTCCTAACTCAGAAGCCATTTTTCAGGCAGACAGCCAAATTTCTCTTACACTAAATTTTAGGTCTCTGGTAGTGATGATTGTGTTCAATGTAATTTTTTTTTTAAGGTTTTCAATATTTATTTTGGGGGAGAGGGGAAGGGAGGGAGAAAGAGAGAAAGAAACATCGGAAGGTTGCCTCTCACACACCCCCAGCCAGGGACCTAGCCCACAACGCAGGCACGTGCCCTGACTTGGCATAGAACCTGTGACCTTTCGGTTCGTAGGCCCACGCTCAACCTACTGAGCCACAACCACCCACAGCCCATGTAATTTTTAAGACTATCTCTTTCCAAAACAAGGTAACTGGCCACAAAATAGTTTGGGGTGAAGCTTACTAATTATTAATGAATTTATAAAATTCAAACTACTTCATAGTAATTAAGGCTCCCCATTAAGTAGGAAGAAAGCCCAGCTTCCTCATTCCGTTCTTTCCTCCAAGCTGGAATGAGGATCCTATCTCAAATTGATGTTCCAAACTTTAAAATAATTGAATGTCTGACTTCAAAATAATTCTAGAAGTTGAGTTGAAATAATATAAATACAACAGCTAATATTAATTTAAGATTGACTTATGTCAAAGAATTGCATTTCTACCCTCGGTTAATTTTTTTTTTTTAATCCTCAAGCAAGGACATGCTTATCGCTTTTTAGAGAAAGGGAAGGGAGGGAGAGAAACATCAATCTATTGCGTCTAGTTCAAGCACCCCTACCAGGGATGAACCCCAACCTAGGCACACGCTCTGACTAGGAATTGAACTTGTGCCCTTCTGGTTTACAGGACGATGTTCCAACCAAGTGAGCCACACCAGCCAAGGCTACCCTGGGTTAATTTAATAATGTGAACTTTGAAATAAACTTTTTTTTCTCATCTTAGGTTTAAAACCATATTATTCTACAGTACCCAATGCTAGTTAGTTGTAGTTCTCAGCAGTACCTTAAAAATGGAAATCTCTTGATCACATAATCCAATGAGAAGTCAAAAGCTTCAAAGGCAAAAGTCTAAAGAGGCACTACATTTCATTTCATAGTTATTTCTCCATCCCCAAACAAAGCCATCGCCTAGGTATTTATGGGACACTGTTACTATTGCAACGGAACACAGAAAAACCGTAACATCACTGATACTGTAGCATTTAGCCACACGTCAACAAAAGCTTTTAAGTGTAAAATCTCTACAGCAGCCCCCCCTCATCTACAGAGGTATGTTCCAAGACCCCCAGAGGTATGTTCCAAGACCCCCAGTGGATCCCTAAACCTCAGTACCAAGCCCTACATATATTGTTTTTACCTGTATGTACACACCTATGATAAAGTTTAATTTATAAATTAGGCACAGAAATTAACAACAGTAATAATAATACCAAATAATTATAACAAGATACTGTAATAAGTTATATGAATATATTCTGTCTGTCTCTCCCTCCCTCCCTCTCTGATAACCGAAATGGCTACTAAGAACAGGTAACATGCGCACTGGGTATGCTGGACAAAGGGATGAATGCACATCCCCCCGGCAGGACAGAGCCAGATTTCATCATAGCGTGCAATTTAAAACTTATAAATTACTTATTTCTGAAAACTTCGACTTCGTATCTTCAAGCCATGGTCAACCACCGGTAAATGAAACCACACAGAGGAGGGGTTCACTGCAGTAGACCCTGAGAGTGGGCTCCACCTTCAAACTTCTGATCTCAAGAGTTTCCGTTTGGCAGGACATTGTGTAAAGTCACTGTTGAGACTAGTTTGAGTCAAGAAGCATGTGCTTCTGTATTTCAGTGTGCGTTTCACAAGGATGACCTCATGAGCTCCAATCTAGGGAGCTGAGAGTGAGACGGCACTGCAGCTGCGAATCCGTGGTGTGGGAAATCAGACACTACGTGATACCCAGACATTAAATCTGAAATATACATGCTAGTTCTTAAGTGTCAAGTTTGGAAAGAAAGCCAACAGCAATAAAAAAATAAACTTGTGAGCAGCTAAGCTTCCTCAAAACTGTTGAAACACAGGCTCAGCTTTAAGTACAATCTTATGCTAATTCAGCACAAACACACTTATTAAGGCTTGGAATTATCTCAGTCACTCCACCAGAACGCAACTATGCATTTGCAAAGTTGTTCAGAAGCCACTCCAAACTAAAGCACGTGGTAAAGGAGAGACCCTACATGAACTAAGCATGTTGTATGAAACGCTTGTTTTAAATTGGTCTCCAAGTTTAAAAAAAAAAAGAAAATTACATCTCCTGATTAGTATTTCTCCTGCAAGAATACCAAGGGATGTCAACATGGACAATGGAGAGACAAACAGCCCAGACTCCAGGGGGCCTATCTTCAGAAGCTTGAGTTACTACTAACTGAGGTTGTCAGGAGAGTCAGATGAGTTCAGACACACGCACAGTGCTCAGCACAATTGCTTGGTTCATAGTCAGCACTCAACGACCATTGACAAGTGTGCATTAGCTACATACCAGAGCAGTTTCAAACACTGTCTACAACTGACCACGGATTCCTTTTCAGGCCCTACTTCCACGGCCTGTGCAAACAGCAAATTCATGCAGAAAACACACTTTTTAAACTACCCATTTTGAAGACCAAAGAGGCACAATAACACACTGCTTTCAAAACCTGTATTAGGCACAACCTGATTAAAAAGCTAGAAAACGGGTTAGCATTTCCAATTAGGAGCAGTGCCAGTTAAATCAGGGGCAGTTAAAGGTCAAAGGCGTCGAAGCCGGGAGCGATTTTTTCCACTTTCACTGTCCCTGCCTCCCACAGGAACCGGGGACTGAAGCAAGGGCAGGCGCGGGAGAGGGCAGGCCAGGTTAGACGTCGCCCTAGGGGATTCCTTCCAGTAATGAACACGCTTCCACCTCGGGTGAAGGGGCTCACAGACGACCAGGGATCCAACCCCCGCCCCACCCGCGGGAACGCCGCCCTCGGCCCCCGACCTCCGCCCCGCGTGGCCGCAGCGAAGAGGCGAGTCCGCGCGCGCGGCTCCCGCGGGGCCGCCCCTCCGCGCCCTCCCCCGCCGCCGGCCCCACAGGCCCTGCGCCCCGGAGGATGCCCCCGCCGGCCTCGCGCCCCCCGCCTTGGCCCCCGCACCCGCCAGCCGGGCAGGATACTGAACACAGTCCGCTCCCAGGGCTCCAGCATGTAGAGCGACGTGACCAGCAGGTACTGGTAGTAGAACCAGGACATCTGTTTCCAGGCCCGCGCCAGCGCCATCCCCGCCGTGTGGCTCCTGCGTTGCAGCCCAACGTCAGTCTGTCCCGCAGGCCTCCGGTTCGTGTCCTAAAGCCCCGGGCCTAGAGGCCCGCCCGCCCGCCACCCCGCGCCCATTGGCCTGCGCGGCCCGGCGCGTCACCCGTGGGCACGCCCAGCCCCGCGCGCGCCCGGGGAGTCGCCGCGAGCCCCGCCCGGCCGGCGACCATTGGCCAGGCTGCAGCCTTGCATCTGCGGTCCCCTCCCGGCTTCCTCCTCCCCCGGCCGCGCCCACGCAAGCCAGAGAACTGTCCCCTCGAGAGCGCCCGCCGCGCCCGCCCCGCCTCTCCGGGCTGTTGGTGGGCGGGGCGTTAATGCTGGCTGGGGTCCACCCAGTCTGGCCCAGAATTGCTCCCCGAGAAAGTATTTGTGGCACATCTGTGATGCCTCAGGCACCCTGCGGGCAGGGGGATCCCAGGGGTGCACAGGACTGCCTTACGTTTTTATCCTCGTACAGTTTACGAGCTAGCGGGGGAGACAAGCACTAACGACTCGAATGCAAGTAAAGCTGTGATGGGTGCAGAGGGAGAGAATAAGGTGCTCAGAGAGGGTGGGGAGACAAATGGCACCTAGTGAAGGAGGTCAGGAAAGCCATCTCTGAAGTGATACACACGTTGCCACCTTCCTATCCCCTTGCGCAAGTGCACACACAAAACACACCCCCATAAGCCAACACAACACCAAATGCACTCAACCTACAGACAAAAGAGATTACCATAGGCATGTCTGTCTGCCCACCTCTTTTAGTTGCTATCGGTATCATGTATGTCAAGGTCGAGGGAAGGCCTGGTGGGTTCTGCAGATAATAACAGGCTCCTTGAGGTCTGTCTGTGGGCTGATAATTCCTGGAAATGCATTCTTGAATGTTCAGATTTTTCCACTGGTAAATGGGCCAGCGATGCTGGGCTCACCTTGGGGAATGAGATGCATGGCTAGCGTGCGAAATGACACACCTAATGGCCTGCTGTTTAAATGTCAACAGGTTTACAGGTTAAATAGCCTGCTGCTTAAACCCTAAAACTTTCATGGTTAATAATGTTTGATGTATTCATTTAGGAATATCAAGTGCTGTTCAGCAGCTGAACAATGGGGATGGAAAGCCAGATAGACCAAGATCTGCCTTCATAAAGTATCCAGTCTTCTAGGGAGGAGAGGCAGATTTCCTGATTACAGTGAGATGTGGTAAAGGGTATTTTCATGTTGTATGAAGGATGCCACAATAGCCCAGAGAAAATCGGGCTGAGATTGTAAAAGGCTTCTAGGAAAGGGTGCTCAAAGAGCATATTGAGAGAAAAGTAGAAATGGCAGGATGAATGAGGTTGGGGAGGAAGGGGTGGAACAGATTCTCCAATCACTGAGCATGAAGGCCTGATGCATTTGTAGGTCTGAATGCTGAAAGCAAGGAGAACGTGTGGGCAGTAGCAAGACATGGGGCCAGAGAGAATAGGGACCATATCCCGATATGTGTGAGGAGGACCTTGTGGGAGGAGCTAAAGAATTTTGAACTTGATGTCCAACAGTTAAAAGAGCCAATGGCTTAATAAGATTTGCTTTTTGGACAAGACTTGGAAGGTAGGCAGTAGCCTGGAGGTTACTGAGGAAAAGAGGGTCCCATAGGAGACATTGCAGAACCTGCAAATGGGACCCGTATAACCCAAACTCACTAGGCTCCTCCTTACCCTCGAGAGACCCAAGTACACTTGGCCCTCCCACTTCTGAATTACTATGTTGGGTTTCGCTCTATCCCTATTCCTCACTGAGCTATCTCTGTTCAGATCTGTTCAGACACAGGCAAGCTTCGTTCCTTTATCTTCAAGAACCCAAAGTACCTCAGCACTTGGTGATACTAAGTTTACCCAAGATTGGAAGCATCACCCATAACTACCCTGCCACCGGTGGGCCAGCTCCCTAGCAAGTGCCATTCCTACCATGCAGTCCTCTCTATAGTACATAGCCCTCCAGGCCACCCTGCTGAGCCAGTCTCCATCCATCAGCTGCCACAGGATTCTAGTGAACAAAAATCCATCTTGCTAGAGTTGACAACTGACTAGAAATGGGGGAAAGAGGCTGGGATCTTGGACAGTGATAATATTCACAAAGAACCCAGGAGAAGTTTGGCTGAAAACAAATAAATTCTGTTAGGGCAAGGCTGAGTCCAAGGTGATAGATGGGACATTTAAGTGGAGGTGACTAGGGGACATTTGGCATGTGATATGGGTTTAGAATTTAGAAAAGAAGTATGAACAGGAGCTAAAGGCATGTGAATTTTCAGTAAGCCCCTGGTAATTGACGTCCTGATCACAGATGAGGTCACCCCGGGCAAGCACACAGAGGGAGAAGAGTAGAGTACAGAATAAACCCAGGGATTCTGACATTTAGGAGATGAGAGCCAGAGGGAGATATTAAAGGGCACTCAGAACAAGCTGAAATTAATGGCAAAGAGGAGAGATGCGCCCAGTACAGCCTGCAGATCAAATGGCTCAGAGAGGACAAGCCAAAGGAGGACAGAAAGGGCCAGTTTGTCTTGTCCACTCGAGGCTCAAGTGATGGCGTTCACTGTGAAGTGTTAAGGGCAGAAGCCTCATTCAAGAGGGAGTGGGAAGTGAGGAAAGAGAGTTAATTGGACCAACCTTTGCAGGAAACTTGCTCTTGGAGGAGAAGAGAGATAGGATGGTAGCAAGGGTTTTTGTTTGGTTTTGCAGATGAGAAAGATGTGAGCAAGTTTATGGGCTTAAAGATAAGGGTGAAGGTGGTGGTGGGATGGGGGATCAGGTCTAAATCCTTAATAAACACCCCTCCTTGCCCTGGCTGGGGTAGCTCAGTAGTTGAGTGCCAACCTGTGAATCAGGGGGTAGCCGGTTCGATTCCTGGTCTAGGGCACATGCCTGGGATGCAGACCACGTCCCCAGTGGGGGGCACGGGCGAGGCAGCCACACACCGATGTTTCTCTCCCTCTCCTTTTTCTCCCTCCTTTCCCCTCTAAAAATAAATGAATAAAATCTTTAATGCAAAATATACAGTCTGAATTCTACCTCCACTCCCTATTGAATCCATTTACTAAAGTTTTCCAGCTTCCACAGAGTTTCATCCTTCTTCCCTCTCAGTCTCTCTGCAGCATTTGACACCGCTAAACATTTCCGGCTTCTGAAAGTCCTGCATAGTCCTGCTTTTCACCACTCTGTACCATCTAGCCCTCTCTTGGGGTTCTCCCCCTCCTTTGATAGACCCTATTTTTGCCCATCTCCAAAGACTTGCTGGCCCCTCTAGTTCTCCATCCGTGCCTACTTTCTCAGCCATCTCCTTCTTTCCTTTGGATCCCAAATGTCACTTCAAGTGTTTATTCTAGCTGCTGGCAGAATGTACCTAAACATAATTAAAATAATAATAAAGGTCATCATCATCGTCCAATAATTGTCTAGTTCTTCCCAGTTTTCAAATTTCAAAGTGCTTTCCGCCTATTATCTCATTTCTTCAGAGTGAGTTAGTACAACCCGTATTTAATAACTAGGGACACCGGAGTTCAGAGGCATATTTGGGTCCAAACTCATCTTGTACCCAAAACTTACTTTTCTTATCTCTGTTAATGGCAAAAGTACCTTGATCTCCAGGCCGGAAAGCTTGTACCAGTTTTATTCCCTTCTCTCCTTCCCACCCCAGGTTTCTCTCTCTGAGGACTATGGAGCCCATCTGCCCAGCATCTCAGGTTTGCCTTCTTTGGGAGACTCTGCCACTCTACATGTTTGCACACAACCTCACTCTTATCAAGATTATGAGCTGTCTATTGTCACTCAAACGTGGCTTGCCTGTCACCACTAGCTATTCCTACTCATTAACCCTGAAAATTTTCCTCATGGAAAGACGTCTAGCAGTTGAGAAAAAAATGGCAGGTTTTCAGGAGACTATCCCATGCTGTTTGCCTCCTGAAATTTTTCACTTAAATCATCTTTTCATTTACAACGACCCTGTGATTAGTTCACCAACCCATTCACTCACTCCCCACTGCTGTGTGCTCACAATATGCCGGCTGTGCTCGTAGCTGTTTCAGAAAGACTAGTGCAGCATGCGTATTATAAAGTTACAATTGGTTTAAAACTGTAGTGAGTGCCTCCCTTTGCTGTGAAAGTGGTAAGGCCAGTCACGCAGAGCTGATGGCCCAGCAGAGCTGTAAACACACTTAATGACAATGGCAATGAAACATGAGGTTCACCCTACCCACTTGGTTTTCAGGAGATATTCCTGGACCAGTAGCCACAGTAATTGCCAGGTTCAAGGCTCAGCCCCTCCTGGAGAGGCTGAGCAGAGCCCCTGGTGGCCAAGCTGCACCAAGTTGGCAATGCAACAGTCTCATTTTCCCATGATGCACGGCAACTCATGACAGGGTGACTTTGGAACTGGAAAAGCCAGCGTTCGTGCTGCCTGTCACTACCAGAACCAATGAGCAGAGGCAGGGATTGAATCTTTGTGGCTGCTTTATTCACAAGCTCTACTAAGCGTTCAGGAAGCAGTATAACTCCTTTCGGATTCGTTCTCCATCCACTCTTAGCACCTTCATCAAAACCCCAGCTCTCAGCTTCCTCTGAGTCTGCAGTCAAGTATTCAGGGTCAAATCGTGACACGTCTAGAAGAGGTACCAAAGGCATTATGCATCCCTTTAGCAGCTTCTTTCACTGCTCGACCAGCCAGACTGTTTCCCCTAGCCCCTCCAGCATCCTCCTTCTGATGCCCTGGGCGGTGTGTAACTGCCACCTGTAAAGCTACCTGAACAGCTTCTAATAATTTTAAGATTCCTATTGTGTGCTCAATCTCCTTTCTTTAAAAGATTTTACTTATTCATTTTTAGGGAGAGGAAAGGAAGGAGAAGGAGAGGGAGAGAAACATCAATGTGTGGTTGCCTCTTGCCTGCCCACCACAGGGGACCTGGCCTGCAACCCAGGCACGTACTTAATCTCCTTTTTATTGGAGGTTAACAGTTCTTTTTCCTTCCAGGGGGAGCCATGTGATTGCAAAAGTAGGAAAGCGTACCTTGAGTCCATATACACATTCACTCTCTTCGTATGGCAATCCAGTGCCCTCGTCAATGCAATCAGTTCAGCTTTCTGAGCAGAGGTTCCCAGCAGCAAGGCCTTGGCCTTCACTGTTTCTTCCAAAATCACAACTGCACACCCAGCCTTTCTGTTTCCTTTGTCCATATAACTGCTTCCGTCTGCATATACAGTCCAGTCCGCTTCTTCTAAAGGATGATCCTGTGAATCAGTTCTGCTGGAATACACTCATCAGTTATCTCGGCACAGTCATGTATCAGTGCAGCCGAGTCAGGCTCCGGGAGAAGGGGGCAGGATTTAACTTACAATTTGGAGAGAGACGTTGGGATTGTCCAGGATTGCTTGGCAACTGCCCATTCTTCCAGCAGTGAGCCACAAATGTCCCTTCCGCTCCAGCAGGCTCAGCCCTTGGTGGGGGGCATAAATGGTGATCGGCTGTCCCAGGGAAAACTTTTCAGCTTCCTGTGTGAGCTCACAGGTGAGCTGCCACAGCTCCCGAGCAGGCTGGCCGCCCCCGGACAGTGTGATCTAATTTATTTAACAAGTAAGCGATGGGTTGCAGAATGTCACTAAGCATCTGGGTGAGGACTCCCAGGGCAATGCCCCTCCTTTCATGAACGTAGAACTGAGAGGGCTTTAGTAGGTTTGGAAGCCCCCAGGCTGGTGCAGAAGCCAGGTGCAGCTTCAGGGACTCAAAAGCCTTAGTGCACTCCTTTGTCCATTCTAAAAGGATGTACGCTGGTCCTTTCAGAGTTTTTCCAGTTTAATAGATCTGATGTAGAAAACAGAGTATGTGCCCCGTAACATCCGGCGGGCTGGCCCTCTGGCCCACCTCCCACTGGAAGTCTTCACAAAGGGTATTGTCCTGCTCTGATAGGGGCTTATCCTTCACCAAATTTGGTTCCCTGATGGTTTTGAGACGGTGATACCAGCTCAGGGGCACTTTTTCCAGTTCCCTCAGCCTAGTAGATCCCCCAGGGCTGGAGGGGTCATGGGAACCCTGGCCATGCTCACAGCAGTCATAATATCCAGATCTTCCTGGGCCCTCTGCTCTGAGCTTCTGCTATCTTTCCCAGACAAAGTCCCTTTTCTCTGGACCATTTATCTATTTCCTTTTAATCCTGCATCCTGATTATGTAAACTCATGAAAGTTTCTAGGTAAGGCATTTTGTCTCACTTCCCTGATCTTTGACGAAGCAACTCTGATTGCAGTATAACACAGTACTGTAAAGACCCATTCAGTGGCCAGTGCTCTCCTGAGTCTAGATTATACAATACATAAGCCAAACAGTATTACAATAAAATCCACTTTCTTTTTAGTCGTAGGTTTATCAGCATAGGTCAACCTATCAGGCAAAGTTCACCCCGAAAGGCTGTTTCCTTAAATGGAAGCTTTTGCCCCCAATCTATCAGACAGACAGCTCTGTAATGTCACAAAAACCAGAAGGCACCTTTTTACCAGACAAAGCTCTGTAAACCACAAGGCAGCTTAATTCCTGACGATGTAAGTCGTGACCCGGGTTGTAGCCTGGACCAGAAAGCACAGTGATTCAATCAAAAGTGAAGGCGATGAGAGGTGCCAAGTCAGAGCAGGAGAGTCCCCAAGTGAATCACTTGGCAGCTGCCAGGGAGTCTCCAAATCTGCACCCCAGGGTCCCCCAGTCCAGGCAGCCAACAGGACTCCCACCCAGCCAAATGCTCAGACTTACTGGAGAGTCCCAAAGGCTGTCCTGGAAAGGAGTCACCAGAAAATGAAAGCAGAAGACCTGGCATTCGTGCTGCCTGTTACTAGCAGAACCAACAAGCAGAGACAGGGACTGAATCTTTATGGGCACTTTATGCAGATGGGCAGCGATCTGCGAAGACAGCAGGTTATGTACCCTAACGGACCACCTTAAATCACCCTGGAGCACAGGGGCTCAGACACCACCTTGATGGCTTGCAGTCCTCCTGAAGCACAAAAGTGGAACTGGTTACGGTCTGCTGGGGTCAGGGAGGGTCACACCTTCAGTTCCTGGAACAATAGCTTTTGCATGCATTGATCACTAAGCTTATTAGCTATTACCTAAACTAAAATTTTCCAACTCTCGAGTCCCACATCAGTTTGGATGCATCTGCTCAGACTATTTCTCATGAACTCACCATTCCAAATGATTTGATTGGCTGCATAATCAGGTATCAGGTCACCAAAATCAAAGAGACCCATCAGATGTCTGGGGCGCAGATCAAAACTGGGAACCCAGTGGATCTGCTGATAGGCAGGTCACCATCCCTGGACCTGCTGTCAGCACTAGCCTGGCTCAGTATCTAGTCAATGCCAGGCTTTCTTCGAGACAGGAGGCATGGGGAGCAGCTAGAACAATGCAGATTCACCCATAATCCTTTTCTGCTGGTCACCACCATCTGTGACCCACCTGTGTAGTTTCTGAATAGTCAGCAATCCCAGGTTTTAAACAGTTTCTAAAGTTTCAATTTCTGTCTACATTTATCATCTACTTGTGATTTTTTAATTAAAGCATTTTGTGGAGGGGGGGGCGAGGGGAATGGGGGACATCTGTAATCATGTCAACAATAAAAAAATTTTAATAAAAATAAAATTAAATTAAAAACTAAAACATTTTGCCCTGGCTGATGTGGCTCAGTGGACCGAGTGCCAGCCTGAGAACCAAAGGATCGCCTATTTGAGTCCCAGCCAGGGCACATGCCTGGGTTGGGGGCCAGGCCCCAGTAGGGGGCAAACAAGAGGCAACCACATGTTGATGTTTCTTTCCCTCTCTTTCTCCCTCCCTTCCCCTCTGTCTAAAAATAAAAAAATAAATAGATAGGTAGATAGATAGATAAATAAAATCTTTCAAAGAAAAGAAATGAACAAGTGTTTCACAAAAGAAATACAACCTATAAATATGGGAAGATACTTGACATCAGCAGTAATTAAAGACATTCACATTAAAGCAATGATTAGGGCATTTTCACCATGTCAGATTGGCAAAGGGGAAAAAGGCCAATAAGTAGTCACTGGTGTCACAAGGGGGGCGGGGGAATGGGAGAAGGACTGTCTTTTTAAGTACATTTTATTGATTATGCTATTACAGTTGTCCCAATATTTTCCCCCTTTTATGCTCCACTGCCCTGTACCTCCCTCCCTCCAACATTATACCCCCCTTTGTTCATGTTCATGGGTTGTACATATAAGTTCTTTGGCTTCTACATTTCCTATACTATTCTTAACCTCCCCCTGTCTATCTTCTACCTACCATTTATGCTTCTTATTCCCTGTACCTTTTCCCTTATTCTTCCCCCACCCCCGATAACCCTCCATGTGATCTCCATTTCTGTGATTCTGTTCCTGTTCTAAGTGTTTGCTTTTGTTTTTTGTTTTTTAGGTTCAGTTGTTGATAGTTGTGAGTTTGTTGTCATTTTACTATTTATAGTTTTGATCTTCTTTTTCTTAGATAAGCCCCTTTAACATTTCATGTAATAAGGGCTTGGTGATGATGAACTCCTTGAACTTGACCTTACCTGGGAAGCACTTCATCTGCCCTTCCCTTCTAGCATTTCATACAGCAACTAGAGGGGAGCTCCCATGAGCTGTGCAAAATGGAGGGTTGTGTTTTTTTGAGGTTTTTGGAACATTTTTTTAATTTGATTTTTCAATGACAGTTTACATTTAACTTTATTTTATACTAGTTTCAACTGCACAGCAGAGTGCTTAGGCAATCATGTACTTTACAAAGTAGTCCTTCCAACATTTCCTGTGCCCACCTGGCCCCAAACATAGTAATTCCGATGCTATTGACTGTGTTTCCCATGCTGCACTTTACGCCCCTGTACTATTTTGTAACTGCCAACTGTACTTGTGAATCTTTTCGTCTCTCTAACCAAGTTCCCCAAACCCCCTCCCCTCTGGCAATATCAGTCTGTTCTCTGTTACGTGTCTGTTTCCGTTTTATTGGTTCATTTATTTTGTTCATTAGATTCCACATACAAGTGGAATCACATGGTGTTTGTCTTCCTCTGACTGACTTATCTCACCTAGCACAATACCCTCTAGGTGTGCCACGGCACTTCGGTGTGCTGCAAGACTTTTTAAAACATGCAACACCTGATTACTTAGCCAGGGGCACTGACTTGTTTTCCCTCAGAGCACAAATGGCAAACAAAAGGCCCATGGGCAGAATCCTGCCCTCCACCTTGTTTGATCCAGTCCGGCACCTTGTTTCTGCCTGGCAGCAGCGCCGAGCTCATTACCCCTAGTTAAGGAGTAGTTACATTTATACAGTCCTAAAGTTACATTCGGCCCTTTGAAGGCAACCATGAGGCTGATGTGGCCCCCGGTGAAAATGAGTTTGACACCCCTGCCTTAGATTGTCAAATTAAAAAAATGACAACAGCCAACACAACAATATCCATCTGATGTGAATGAATCAAAATTATATCTCTTTTTTTTTGGCAGACCAGCAAAATATATTTTTGGTGTGCCACAGAATTTTAGTAATTAGTATATGTGATCCATGAGATGAAAAAGGTTGAAATCTCTGCTCTAGGTTCACCCATGCTGTAGCAAATGGTAAGATTTCATTCTTTTTCATGGCTGAGCAACATTCTGTTGTATGTATGTACCGCTACTGTTTTATTCACTCGTTAACCGTGAGCCCTCGGGCTGCTTCTACATCTCAGCTAGAATCTCCACAGCTGGCCTGCAGCCTCCTGGTTACTGTGGTCACCACCCCGGCTGGTGGCCCCGCCCTCACAAAGGGCCTCGCCACTCATAAACGCTAATGCTTGCTCCCACCTTTATGCCTGGAATTTATTTCCCACTTGCCTCTAAATGTCCAAATCATGTTCTTCCAGACCCAGCTTAAGTTTTCCTTCTCAAATTTAATAATTCCCTCTCTTCCAAATACAGTGACAGCCAGTTGGTGCCAACAATTTTGCTTGTCACTTAATTTTTTTCTCACATTTCTGGATAACACCTTAGCTGTGGTCCCTAAGCCCACTCCTGAGCCATCCCAATAGCCGCTTTCCTTCCCCGGCTTCCCCAGCTCCAGGGCTAGTCTCCATCCTGGCCCTGAACCCCAGCTCCATCCTGCCTTCATGTCAGTCCTCACTGATGCTCACTATTGCTGCTGCCAGGCGCCAGGGGATCCTGCCCCCTGACGGGGCACCCTCATGTCCTCATGGTGGGCTCTGGGTTCCAACCTTCCTAGGCAGATGGAATGTTGGTAACTACATTTCTGAACCCTCTACAACCCAACCAAACTAAACTTATGCTGTATCCAAGTGTGTGAATGATGAGCATACAGGTGACTCCAAGATGAGCATGCGTGGCCTCCAATGAACACAGGGCACAGTCCACTGGAGGAGACGGTCGAGAAGAGGCAGGTTTTCCCTCCCTGTGATGTGAGGGTGTCAGGAAAGAGGTGGGCTTTGACCTGGGCCTCCAAGGCTGTGTGTGATTCTCCAGCCTGAAATTGGGGATGGGGTAGAGGGAGCCATGTGGATGCATTCCAGACACAGGAGACTGCCTGAGCCAGAGGCACTGAGAACATGGAAGTCCCCGGCCTCTTAGCATAGCGATCACACCGGTGCAGTTAACGACTGAGCCGTCACTGCAGTTTTCCAATCATGAAATGTTTTCCCAGTGCAGGATAAAAGAAGGAACAGTTTGAATACCAGGACAGAGCTTGGGCATGTATGTTCTCCTTACTAGAGAAAAACCTTGTCCTTTGAAAGTAGATCCTTTTTCTACTTTGCAAATATCCCAAAGGCATTTAGAGGAGAATCTAGTGATTCATGTAGGTCACCAAACTGGAGTGAGTAAAAAAGCAGAGAAGTTATTCTTGTTAGCCATAAAGGGATTCAGAAGGTGATTTTAAAAGTTAGTGACCCACCCTGGCTGGTGTGGCTCGGTTGGTTGGTGCATCATCCCATGTACCAAAAGGTTACCTGATCGATGGCACATGCCCTGTTGCAGGTTCAATCCCCAGTTGGGGTGCATACAGGAGGCAACCAGTAGATGTTTCTCTCTCACATCAGTGTTTCTCTCTCTCCCTCTCTCTAAAAAAAATCAATAAATATATTTGAAATAAATAAATAAACGTTAGTGACCAAACTGGAAATAAAGAAATTATCTTAGACTACTCCCTCAGCTCCTGCCCTCACCTTAAATTACTGATCAAGCTCTATAATCATTTCCCTAGCCATTGAGTGGCGCCATGGGTCCTGGCCCCCACAGTCCTCTCCTTCCCAGTCCCTAACTTAGGTTAGCCACTGATTCTCCCCTGGATGAATGAAAGGTGCAGCATGACTAATACATTTGTTGGTTAGGGGGAGGGTGGAAAATGACAGGTGGTCATTCTCTATCCTGATAAAAAATATCCAATTGTTATG